>KV429117.1:99996-120983 GCA_001632345.1 Daedalea quercina L-15889
ATCATCTGTGAGCAACTACAGTAAGTCACCTTTCACTCTTTCCCATCATTAATCTGCTCCATTCTGCATAGCTCAATGTCCAAATGACAACTGCTCTTGCCCGCTCTGCACACGAGCCACACATACAGGATGGCGGTTGTAAGGGTAGCGTCAGGCGCCGGCATACGTCGCACAAGCTAAATAATGATCTCAAGCTCCCAGCACCACTGGTATCAATGGACAGTTGTGGTGCAACAAACCGGAGGTGAACATCATGCCCACTTTCGGGTCTGTGTGCTATGACGGCCGTTATCGTGCAAAGTTTTGTACTGTTTGCCCGTAGTGCGCGAACCGGGGTGGCCAAGAAACACCAATATTGAATTCAATGCAATGCAGTTGTGCTCGCCGTCTCTGACGCCGAGCACGACATCGCGCACGATGCAAGCACCACCAAGCGACGCGCCACGCGCGTCGGGCAACTATCAGGCATACGCTGAAAGCGATAAGCCCGCGCGAGCCCGCGCGTGCAAACCTCGGCTGAGTACAACCGAAGAGTAGTGCGAATGGCGCAAAGTACCGAGTAGCGAGCTCAAGCACTGTGTCTCGCACTGCGAGTAAGTAGTACATATGTACTTAATTTGCGCGAATCCGGCATTCATACGCAGCACATCACATGATAACGCTTATTTACATTTACTTGCAGTGACGTACTGTGGGCCTGTAACTTACCTGTAACTTACTAGTAAATTACACGGAAAATATTTACATGTAAGCTACAGGGGACTTTCATACGCTACCCTAGACCCCGGTGTTTTAACTTCGCGAAACGTCACGCAGTGTTGCTGACCACGTGACCGTGTTGTCCTTGGCGTCATCCGAGTTATCCAAATCCGGTGAGCGCGTCCTTCTACCCTGTTTCAGTATTCAATGGCGGCACTCTCAATCGTTCAGATATCTCGGATGCTTCACAACGAGGTTTTCCAGTATGTCTGTGCGTCCCGTAGTCACGCCAGCGGTGAGTGCCACAGAGGAAGCTAGGTAGCATTCGACAAGATTTGAGATTGAAGCACAGCGGGCGCTGAGCGTTGACGCGGTGGTAGCGAAGGATTAGGATAACACTGAATTCATATCAAGTCTGAGAAGCTGAGGCACATATTTCTCCAGTGACATATCTGAGAAATATACCGCTGCGGGCTTTAGTCGACCAAGGCTGGTAGCTGAGAAGACTCACCGGAAGGACACAAGTGTCTACGCTGGCGTAGACGCTCGTACAGCAATGAAGCAGCACTAAAGAGAGTCACGCTCGAGAGGCCGACGAACACCCAGTCCCTGCAGTCGGTTGCGAACTGGACGTAGCGCTACAACGTACATTGTCCGGAGATTGGCGATCAGACTAAAACGGAGCGAGCCAGAACCTTGTACAGAACAGCACAGTCCGGAGGTCGCCAGCTAGCACTCCCGATGCCACTTCGCCGGCGGGCGCCGAATGGTCAAGCTTCTCCGAGAGTTCAGGTCGGATTTCAAGGGTGAACCAAGGTCTCCATAAGAAGATCTCCCGCTCAACCTGGAGATCGCCAGGTTTCTGGAACCTCACTGCCGCGGCGCCAGACGCAGCATCAAAGTTCAGCAGCAGCATCGTCTCCTCCTGCCTGAACTCGGGCATGATACTACACCGCAGCAGCGCGAGACACGGCAGGTGCGACGTACGGAGGTGGTCCGCTTCGGTGGCGGCGTGAAGGATGGAAGTGACACGGAGGCGCATGTCGGGCGTAGGACGACGGTTCGCCCGGAGCTCGAGCTCGATGGAGGCCTGCCAGAGCGACAGGGACGTCTGCCGCTGCTTGAACTGTACCTTAGCCCGGTCGGCGAGGCCTCCTCTGAAGATCAATGACTGCAGTCAGTGCTGAACAGATGGTATGAAGAACACGATTCACCTCGCGAACTTGGCGCTCTTCGTGTGCTTGGAGAGTTTCTCCGGGCTCTGCTCCAGGCCACGCCGCAGTTCCCGTTCGTTGGGGTCTACGAAGCCATGTCCGTGCTGCTGCAGGTACATCGACAGTACCTCAGCCTGCCCGCTCTCCGACCGGATATCGGTCGCCAGCGCGACATTTGTCGTGAAGATCGATTTCAGTTCGGAAGCAACTAGACGGGAGGGTCCAGCCAGAGGAGGCGGTGGAGGCGCGATGCTCTTAAGCGGCTGTGCATTCTTCGAGGGTGTTGGTGTGACTGGACGTGGCTGCAGAGACCTGATACTTGTGAGCTGTTCACTCGCACCTTTCTGCGGAAGCGGAAGCGGGCGCCGCGATGTCAGTGCGGATACTTTCTTGCTCGGACTGTCGTCTTTCGCAGGGTGGGGCGCTGGAAGCGGTAGAGGGGGCTTCAAGACACGCAGACTACTGGCTTTAGTAGACGTAGCACCGCTATTTTTCGCGGGTGCGACTGGGTTCGGGGGTACACTGGCTTTCGCGTTCTTGGCAGGTCTGGTCACTCGTGGAGGACGCGTCTCAAATGCAGAGACAAACTGGACAGGTGCAACCTTCTTTGCGGGCCTGTCAGTCTTCTCGAATCCGTCAGGAAGTTCATGTCTTGGTTTCTTCGCAGGTCGAGGCTAGGGAGGGGGGTTAGATACGCTTAGACAATAGGCCTAAGTGTCTACCATTACTCACACTGTCTAAGTGAGCGCCCGATTCCATCGCTAGGACAGCAGCTGTGTGGCCGTAACGAGCTGTTGTATAATGTGTCAGCTGGCGAAGACTTGATCAAGAGAGTTGGCAGAGTGAGAACCGCGCTCACCGTCATCAGCGTTGAGCCATTCGTGACAGACGACGTACCATGTGATCGACGCGTCCAGTCACGTCACGCTGCGGCCTGAGGCGCCTCGGTGACAAGTGTCGACAGTGGATCTGTCCGGCCACACTGCCACTGCCAGCAGCTGTTAATATCGACTGTAAATTAACATAGGCAACAGGATGGATTTATCAGCCATCTCTATCAACTGACGCACCGCAAACAGCCCCCCTCTCCCTTTACGAGTTTTGGTGCATATTCTCAGAACCCCAATCGTGCCCGTAGGTTACAATGCCTCCTGTAATAGGAGTCGACGCTCTCCAACTCGCAGTCGACGCGGCTGCCGCTACACAAGAACTCGCCAACCTCGCGTCATTCGTACCAGTAGCCATCGCCGCAGGTATCTTACTGGAGATCTTCCGCACCATTCAGGTGAGAACATCGTTTCTTAGTTTTCGCACTTTGCTGATAAGCTTCCTCTGTAGAAGATACAAAGTAACAAAGCGGAGTGTGAACGGCTGGCCAGCCGGTGTCTTACTATCCTAGGCCGCGCTCGTGATCAAATGGACGGTCGCTGGGAAGACGCGCCTCCTTCGCTGTTGAAGGCTCTTAAGACGTTCGAAGCGTGAGTGGATCTCCAGTCTAAGCAGAAGCGCATTCAGCTTACCTGTCTTCACATGTTCCTAGCACATTAGAGAGTGTCCACGTCTTCTTGGCATGCGAGGCGTCGAAGGACTGGCGTACACGACTCGGCCGAAAACGCACCATCGAGAAGGCTCTGAACAACTTCGCCGTGCGGCTGGATGACGCTGAGCGCTCTTTCCAGGTATGTGTTATCCAAGCAATATAAAGCTCACTAACCCTGAATATGGCTTTCAGATCGCAACTCTAATCAACATCCACTACGCTGTAGGCGACAAGAAGAAAGACACGACAAGTCAGCTGCATGACCCTGCAAGCACGCTTAGTATCCAGACGTTCTTTCCGCCAAAGGCAACATGCAGCAGAGATGTGTTCTCCTTGTCTACGCAAGGAGTGGGTTTTTTTGCAATCATTGTAACGCAAATGACCCATCTGACTGTCCGTGCGTCCAGCCCGTTACAGGCTCGGGTACAGCAGTCAGGAAAGACTCGGATATGTCGGACAGTTCCACTCTGGTGGGATCTGCGACTTCAGAGGGCTTCGCCGCGTTCTCTCCGATATCTGAAGAATGCAGCGTTACTCGACCAGGATCCGCTGCTGTATTCTCAAACGCTGCCGGAGTGACAGACTACTCAAAATCCCTGGGGAATCAGAGAATTCATACTACCGCTCCTTCCCCGAAGGGAATCGTTGAAAGTCCCATGTACAAAGTCAAGGCCCCTGCCCATAAATTCCAACCGGTTGTGGATGGCGACGGCGTAAGTTCCCCGAGAAAGTATAGTGCACTGGCTGATTCGCATCTCGTTACAGTCTTGTCGGTACCACCAGTCTGACATGGTCCTGCGAGGCCGCTCCCGTATACAAGAAGGATGGTGGGCAGGTGCAGCACAGGCAGATATCGATGGACAGCGCGTATTAGTGAAGCGCTATGAAGGTCCTCGAGATACAGCACGAGAGGTAAGTGTGGCCCACTCCCGTCTTCCGCTATATGAGAATAGTTTCAAATCTCGAACAGCGATGGCGGCACGACGTGGAGGTCTTTCGACGTGTCTGGTGAACTCATTTCGACAAACATACTCTGCCTACCGGACTGACACATCCCCCCTACAGTGATGCCGATTTGGCACACATGCTTGGCTACTCGCAAGACGCATGTTCTACGCCCTTCATTGTGCTCGCAAGCAGTGAGTCTATCCACTGCTCTACATCCGTGCTTTCTCACTATATACCATCTAGATCCAACACAGCTACCCCAGGGTTTAGCTTAAATGATTACAATTGCGGCGGTGCACCATCTAGCTCTACTGTAATGGTTGGAACTCGACCGTTGCTCGCGGGGAGGTGCACAAGCCGACACGAGCATCGCAATGCCTATCTGCCTTCGCTCGTAGCGCGCTGCTACATGATAGCTTGTGACAATCCGTGGGTTCGTCAGGAGGACAGCTCGCTAATTGCCACCTCTCAAACACTTCCTAAGTAACGAATCGTTTCGTTGACCGCGGCATTCGCATTTGATACGTACTGTAGTGGTTTCGAAGGAGCATCTCTCGTTGAATATCACGAGCTTGGGCGCTGCGTACAGTGCTACTTAAGGTACCACTGGGCGCCTGTGTGATCCTCCGATTCGCTGACGATCGCATTGTCATTTCATTCAGGAACAAGCTGCTAGTTGATACAGCCTCGCGCTGACGGGTTCTCGGAATGAATGATCAATTAAACCTGTCTGCTACTTGCCTTCCTGTGTCGGCGTTGCCGCCAAGCCGGGGACTGAAAAGGCTCATACTCAACTGGCCCCCTCCAACATCGTCCAGCTCGCTGGCAGGCACATCCCGTACGCGTATCATCACCGGCTCACTTCGCTATGCCTCTCAGGTACATCCGCCGCAAAGTAACTGCAGACAATGTCGTCACTGTTGCGATTGCCACAACAGCAGTGACGGTGAATTTGGCAGCTCTTGCATCGTTCCCTCCAGTAGCTCTACCAGCAGCGATTCTGCTGAGAATCTTTCAAATCATTCGGGTGGGTCATTAATGGTCTCGAGATACATGAACCTCGAGCATAGCTCACGTCAGCTCTGCAGAACGTCCAAACGAATCAAGAGCAATGCTACGAGTTGGCGTTCCGATGTCTGTCCTTCCTCGATCTTATCAAGGATCAAGTTGCGGATCGCAGCACGAGAATGCCACCGACCCTTGACGATGCTTTGCAGAAGTTCGCAAAGTATGTGTTTCTTATGTACTCTCATAGCCAGGACATACATGACTACGATCCTTCCAGCACATTAGAATCCATCCACTCATTTCTTATGAGTCAAGCCGAGAGTAAATGGCGAACACGTCTGATTCGCAAAGGAACAGTACAAGCAGCGTTGGAGGATCTGAACTTGAAGCTCAATGACGCATTCAGCGCATTCCAGGTAGTGTCCCTGTTATCGGACAATGACGGATCGAGTTGACAGCCATTGGGATGCGCTTGTAGATTGCCACGCTGATTAATATTCATTACACCGTCGGTGACGGCCCCGCTGTTGCGTCTCCCAACGGGGAGTCTGCGGCGTTGTCAGCGTCATACCAGCCCTCCCTCAGTAATGGAGCAGATGCTAGTTCGCATGTTTCCGATAGGCGATACATAGGGCCGTCGGCGCAGTCTTTCCGGCAGGTGAGGAGTGTTGGCACATCCTATACATCTGAAATTGATTTGAACGCGACTCAGAGCATCGGCCCTCTCGAGCCCCCTTCTTCTATGCAGCCTTCCGCCGATGAGTTGATATACGATCCGCCTGGCGAGGTCGTGTCCTCTGGCATAGATGGCGACTTACTATTGTCAGAAGAGGAACTCGAAGAACTCGAAGATAATGGCGTGCGTTCGTCTATGTCTCATCTCTGATCGAATCCTGACATGGCTGCGTGAAGTTCCGCAGATACGAACAACCCCATGTCTCGTTCAAGGGAGGATCCCGAATCAAGGAGGGCTGGTGGGCAGGAGCCAGGCAGGCAGACATTGAAGGGCGCATACTGCTCGCGAAGACCTACGAAGGATCTAGTTACGCCGCTCAGAAGGTACGTCTGCCCACTCTTCTTTACCTGCCGGCAGGCTCAGGCTGGCGCATTCGCGTTGACCATACTGGAACTGGATTGCAGAAATGGATAAGGGACGTAAAGATCCTACAAAATGTCTTGTGAGCTATTTGAATATCTCCGTTCAATCCAGCATTGATCTCATCGCCATGTAAGCCATCCGAATCTCCCGCAAATGGTGGGGTTCTCTGGCGAGGAGTGTCCAACTCCGTTCATCCTACTGGCAAACGGTAGCCATAGCACCCATCTTTTCGCATGTGCCTCTGACGATACGATGTAGTCCAGACCAGACTCCCTCAGGCGCTGGTATTGGACAAAATCAAGAACGGAACAGTGGCCGAGTGTGTTCTACTGATCAGTCGTTTCGTGAGTCCTCTTAGCGATTGCCACAACCTCGAACGTGTTCGACGATACCTTCAGTACCTGGATCATATGGTTCGTCACGTGCCGACGCATTCAATTGAGGATAGATAGCTTGACGTCCTGTAAAAGGATGCAGCGCTTTACCTGCAGCGGCAGCTCAACCTATCGGACAGCAAGATTCAGGACTATGTAGAAGTAAGTGAGCACCTCACGGGCACGATGCGGTTCAGTAACGGAGCCACATCGTGCGTTTAGAAGGCAAGCTTCCGTATTGATGGACAGCAAACGCTTGTCATGGGCCTACCGCCACCCGAAGTTGACCACTGGATGTCCGCGAGAAATTATGACCTAGCGCATTCAATCAGAAAGGCCTATCTGGACGTGCGCCTGGCCCCTCTCGCTGTTCTTAGACACTGCACTCACATGTGATACGCAGCTACTCCCAAATCGCGGGATGCTCTCCGAGAAGCCATATGAAACGAAGGCGGAATCTGGTATGACATGTCCTGATCATCCGGTCGTTTGGCTAAATCATATGGAGGCGCAGAACCTAGCATTGATATACGGCGGAAAATCAACCATCTCACCCACACACTCAAAGCATTCCTGCCAGGATCACACTCTTCCACCCATGTCTCGAAACTACAGGAACTACTGTCGGCGTACGAAGACGAGATCGACCTCGGGCCGACGGCAACGACACCAAGCCTTCGGGAGATCAGGACGGTCGCACTGCAGCTCGGTGCGAACCCGCCTATCTGGAGAGAACCGCTTGTGCCGGCGTACAAATACTCGGTTGGCGACTTGGGGTACCTCGAGAAGGGAGGCGATTTCTCCTCATTCAAGTTGATCTGTAATGTCCTTCGCGATGGCCACGCCACATTCCAGACCGTACAGTCGCAGCACGGCACTCAAATACAGTGGCATTGCGCACCGCCCATGCAAGTTCCCCTAGATTCGTTCCCATGTCCCGGGAGCCGACAAGGGTCAGCCATTAGACTGAGAGCGCTGACCAGCCTCGCTTACTACTCCCCATAGCTGGGCCGTCGCCCTAGAGCCCAATGTGGACTATACCGTCAGCATTGCGCATGAGGAGAGGGTGGATATCGCTAATGACATTTGGAAGTTCCTCTTGAACTTTAGCCAGTATTACGCGAAGAAACAAGGCGTGGAGCCAGAAGAACTGATCCTCAGTAAGGTGCCATTCTATCCCCTCCGCTTTCTGTTCACCGCAAGCACTCTGCTAGTCAATCGTGTAGGGGTTGACCTGCGCTTCAGAATGAAGGGACCCTTTGTCCCTTTCGTACAGCCTCATTACCACCAACCTGCGCCGTTCTCTCTTGGGCACCAACCTCATATGCTTCCTATGTCGCATGGCTTCGGTCATCATCAGCACACGGGTCATCCGTTCAATGCCAGGCCTGCCCCTCCAATTATTATATATCTATCGACGTCCATCGACAAGGTTCACGAGCCGACTTGGTCGCAAAGCCCGGTCTTCGACTTCGAATCCAGACCGCCTCATAGCATAGCGAACTGCATGATCGGTACTGAAGGGTAAGTCCCTTCCCTAGGCACATATATACTGTATTCTTAGTCCTAACAGCCCGTTGGGATTCCTCAATTACGTCCAACTGTACGCGGAGGATTTCTTGGGTGCAGAAGGCAATAGTCTTCAGCCGCTTCAACCGGTGCTGAAGCGTGAGCGGAAACCGTCGAAGTCGACGAAGATACCTCTCAGATCCGCTCACGTTGGTGGCTGGACCCAGAGTACGCGGCATCGCCAATCCAATACTTCCGCCTCCAACCTCGGTAGGAAACACAGCTCTAAGAAATAGGCACCATACCCGGGAACGCCTGCTACAGTCGTTGCTCGTCGCATCAGTCATACGCTTGTATACACCTACTTTCTTACGACAGCCCTGGGTCCGCCTCCTCCATGTACCTCCATGTATGCTTCATTCTAGTCCTCGTCGACGTAATCTGAGCGCCCTATATATTCAAACATGACAGACGCTCGCCGGCTTTGACAGTTCGAAGATGAATTCCAATTCTAGATTACCGATCTGTAGCTACAAGTAGCTACGTGTTGACCAAGAGTCGACTATAACATACGCCCTCGAGTGGAGCCTGGAGTAACGACTTAACTTACTTTGCGATGTCCATCACTACTCAGTACAAGAATGCGGTGGTAGGGAGAAGGGTTGCTGTCCATGCTAGTGAAGTGGTCGTCGTGGAACAACTGCGATGCAAATCATGAACGGTCATGAACGGTCGTAACATCATTAAAGTAACGTCTATGCACGAAGAGAGTTTATCTCGGCGAAGAGGTCTTGCCGTTGGTCTTGGGCTTTGTCGCCGGCGAAGGTGGGGTGGATGGCACTGCGTTGCTCTGTACACCGGGACGAGGTGGACGAATTCCGCAGTCCATAGGCGCGTTCTCTCCACATTTGACATGAGCACTACGGGACAACAAATGAATATAAATGTGCATAGGCAGCCGCATACAACGAATACGTACCGTAGGCCACAGTCGTCGCACTCGAGTACCGGCTTCCACCCGAGTCTCTTACCACAAATGTCGCACTTCGCGGCTAGCAGCGTACTGGAGAATATGAATTCGAGCGGGTTCCTGCTCCAAAGTGCATCGGCAGGAGGTGGCGACGAGCTCCTGCTCCGTCCATCTCCACCGCTAGTACGCTTCGCGCCAGGTTTCAACAGAGAGAACCGGTGAACGAGAGGTAAACCGGAACTGCGGATCGTAGAACCACCCTCAGTTGCGACGGCCACAGAGATCGAAGACGAGGACGCAGTGTAGTAGGACTCGATGGATAGCAATGACTCCGCGGGTGTGGGAGCCTCCGCACCTGTTGGCGTAGGGTCCGCGGTGGGTGAGGGTCGGATGGTCAAGATAGACGAAAGCGAAGGAGCAGCGGATTCGGTGCCTGAGCCGTGCGCCTTTATGACAGTGGTACTGTACTCCGAGTGGGTGCCAGAAGCACCGTCGAGCAGTGGTTGCCCACTATCGCCTTTACCTGTATCAAGGTCAGTAACAATACCAGGGCACTTCGCCACACACGAACCTGCGTCACTCCACACGCTATTGAGATCGACGTGACTGAGCGTTTCAATGGTCTGGGCGTAGTCCTCGTCGCTGTCGGCGCTCTCGTCACCACTGGAGTGCACCTCTAATGTTGACGATGTACCGTTGCGAATATCTCGGCCGACACCCATTCCGAAACTGGGTATCCTGGGCGCTGCGCCCGGTCTACGCTGGCCGCCTGTCATGAACTTGACAGTACCAAGATGCATATCCTCCGCCTCAGACGGGCGTGAGAGCACCTCTGCTTCGATCTCGCGTAACTTGTCTAGAATAGTACGTGTGTTCGGGCGCAAAGTTGGGTTTTGCGCAAGGCAATCGAGCGCCAGCTGAACGAAAGCAGGAGGGCAGCCTGGGCTAGTCAAATGGCGTACTTCGTCCGGGTCGATCTCGAAGAGCGGTGCTGACCGGCGGAACGTGTTGTCATCTGCTAAACGCCGCGCAGCGATCTCGCATAAGATGACACCTAGGGAAAAGATGTCTGTAGGCAGGTCAAACTCTGTCCCGGTCAGAATCTCTGGCGACATGTATGAATCCGTCCCGCAGAAGGTGAGGCGTTTCGATTCCTCTGCGTTGCGAGCGGCAATACGCGCGAAGCCGAAGTCGGTAATCTTGAGACGACCATTCGCAGTTACGAGTAGATTCTCGCCCTTGAGGTCCCGGTGGATGCACTTCCGAGCATGTAGATAGGCGAGCGCCCGCGCTATGTCGGTCGCGAAGGATATCCGGAGGCGCCAGGGGAACGGCTTCGACTTGTCGTGAATGTAGAGCCGAAGATTACCGTTGTCGATGAACTCCGAGATGATGAAGATGCGACTATCGGGAGCCTGCGAGAGACCCAGGTACAGAACAACATTTGGGTGTCGCGCCTCTCTGTGGGTAATGAATAAGCAGGGTTAGCAGAGTATCATTTCACCGAGTCATGCCTAACAGCATTTTCTCCAACCATCGAAGTACACAGGGTAAGGACGTAACACAAGTAGGCCAATTGGAGCCGGTTCTCCGGCCACATGGGCATATACCTGGGGCCCGCGCCCTCTCTGAAGTCGGAAGCCGCATGGACGCCACGAGGGCAGGAGAAAAGAATCACTGCCTTGAGAATTTCTGAAAGAAAATGCGAACGAGGTGTTGTGCATTACGGGTAGCTATTGCCGTGCTTCCGAACGTGCGCAGAAGCATGGTCAACCATCGATAGTACACCCACAGGCCTGAAGACCTCCATCGAAAGTGAAGCGCATCCGAAAGAAAAGAGTTCTGGCGTAAGCCACCACAAAAGCAACGATACTCACTTCATCAATCGCCATTCACGCTCAAAGTATTTCGCAACATCGTAGTCGTTAGACGGAAGTACCTCCTTGATCGCGACGTCGATTCCAAGGTAAGTCCCTGCTCTACGCTTTACCAGGATGCAGATAAAACTAACGCTGTAACTGCGCACCTTTGTACACGTTCCCGAACGACCCTGAACCCAGTTTCTTCCAATCACCTTTGATGTCCTGAGCGATGTTAGCTCGCGCAGAAGAGTCAAGCCCGACGAACACACCTCGAAAGGAATAACATCAAAGGCATCAGAGTGCATTAAATTGGGTGGCATTGCGGCTGCGGACCACAATGACGAAGCAGGGTTGAGGCCGCTCGAGGCAGTGACGGTGGTGGTAGGAATGCTGAACGCGACTCCCGCTGGTGGCCCTCAGGCCCAGGAGCGCGCGTGACGCACGCGGGCAGCTCTTTTCGTCGACCACGCTCCGATTCAGTTCGGTTCGGCTCGTTTCGTCTAGGACGCCTTCATTGACCCCCCTCTTCGAAGTTGCAATGACAGTCAAATTCTGTATGATGCTTAATTCTGGGTACGGCTAGCGTAAATCACTATAGTGGTTCATAAGGACTTATACAATGCACTGAGGGATGCTGGGTATATCGACAACACTTACAATGAATGCCTGAATGCTTAACGCTACATATATCAAGGTTACAACTCATCCAGCCCTAGCCGGAATCCAGGATCGCTTTCCATGTATTTACGAATGCAGTTCTGGAAATGCGTGAGCAGCCTCCCTTTGTCGAACCGCTTCCACACCCCGCAGCCTTCGCACCACCGCACCGTGCCTTCCAGCTTCCAGTGGACATCCTCCAGATGCCTCTGGAAGTCGAGATTCTTCGACCTCGCTGTGCACTGTCCCAAGCGACACGCAATCTCTCCCTTCTCTTTCGCTGATTCCTTGTGATGTACCGCCATGAAGTGATCCCACATCTTCGAGGCGCGCTCTTTATAGGTACACCTGTTGGCGCGCGGCTCCCCAGGCGGCGCCCAGCTACAGACAAGTATTGGATTCCCACTAGGCTTCGGCAGTCCAGCATTCCTCCGGTGCGTGACTTTGATGTGCTGCCAGAGCTCTCCCGGATATTCATAGACCGGACAGCCCGGCCACAGGCACTTCACTCTGTTCATGTTGTACGTGGCACCTGCGCCGACGGCGAGCTGCGCCACCGTGTCTTTGGGCGGCCGGTCGTCCTCGAATTGGTTGCAGTCTGGGGGACCGGCAGGAAGGGCAGCCTCTTTTGCTTCAATCTTGACTCGCGGAGCGCGAGTAGGCTTTGGCTTTGGCTTCGGCTTCGGAGGCGGAGTGACCTTTGCTACCTTCTTGGGCGGCTCCTCGACGCGGGAGACGTCCTTGATATTGAAATCAATGAATCGCTGGCTAGCTCTGACTTTGATGGGAGGTGGCCCAGGAGGTCGTCCGCGGCGTGGTGCGCCGGGTGGCCTCATGTTGAAGATGGACGGCGCTGGCTGAGCTGAGGGCTCCGCGATTGAAGCCAGTACGTGCGCCGGCGTTGTGACGACATATGTCAGAGGCTGTGATACAGCAGACGGCTCCTTGGGCAGGTCCGGCGCAGCGGGCGACGGGGATGGAGACGGCGATCTGGGTACCGACGACAGAACTGATGTCTCTCGAGGTGCTGGCGTGGCTGACCGACTCAGCTGAGACATGGGTGAGGATGATTGCCGCACGCTCGTAGAACGATCTGAGTCGGCGGGAACATATGGCGTGAGTCTCGAGTGCGCCTCCGCAGTAGACGAGGACGACACAGCTTCCAGCATAGAGGACGACGACAGCGGAGTAAGGGATGATGATGACGATGACGGACAAGTTCTCACTGGTGACGTGCGATGAGCGGCGAGATCCTGAATAGTGGCCAGAGCCCGAGCGGAGTCCATCGTGAAGGACGTGATGGAGGCCATAGACTCCAGTCGACAAGGCGGCGGTCGTAGCGTGTTATAAGCCACCATCGGTCTCATGTTGTCCACTTTCATGTCATTGCTGTACAGACTGCAGTGTGAGCGGGCGAGAAGTGAGGGCAATAAACGGATCGTACTGTGCAGGAACAACACAGCCACCATGTAGGGAAATGACATCAGGGTAACGAGACTTGGGGAGCAGAGATAATGAGTGCCTCTCATATCGCCGACGGAATGTCTGGTCTCACCATCGAAGCCGACAGAGAACACCTCGACGACTCTGTATCATGTCCAGCACTTGATGCATCCTCGTCGTCGGACCTGAGAACGTGGGACACTCAGCAATGCAGAAGTCACGTCACGGGAAGTACGCCACCTCCGACGCTTCAACGGATTGTAGGCACGATATGGCGCTTCGGCCTGTGTAGACTGCGTCGCGTACGGGTTGACTGAGGGTATCATACTGGTCTCACGCTCACGATTATCGCGCGGTAATGTCTCCTCGGACGCACTGGAATCTGAAGTGGCGGGCCATTCAGGGCGAAAATCGCAGGCGGATGTACTGCGGTCCCGATGTGAGCTGGAACTTGGTTGAGGATCCGATGGCGGAAACACGCACCATTGACTCCCGCGCCCAGGTGGTCGTGTAACGGCAGCATAGTGCTGCAGAGGGTTGGGAGACTGCATCTGCTCTAACTCTCAGCCAACTGAAGACAATAGGAGCTGAATGAACTCGTACCACAAGAGGTACGCCCCATGAGCGACGCTGAACACTGAAACACCTATGCCCCGTGGCTGTAAGCGGGCGCCACACATGGGTGTATCGCATACGTACTCTTGTGGTTCGGTCGTGTACCATGGCTTACCAGATGGATGTGACGCGACAAAGTAGGCTGGTGAACGCGTGTCGAATTGGGAGGATGGTGTGTGATGACGAAGGAGAGAGGGTCGGTTCATAACGGGTTTGGCAGAGAGTGTGGCGGGTTTACTCGAGGGAAACGAACGGCAGCTTGAACATCAAAGGGGAGAGCGTCAGTGCAGTCTGAAGAGGATGTAAGCTCAAGGACGACGCGACAGAGTGAGATGCATGGAAAGTACAAGGCAACCCAGAGGCAACCGGGACCAGTGCAATTACAACAGCGCGGACTCCGGCTGAAAAGAGACGCGCTGGCCACACTAAGCTTCTGGGCCACATGTGTGGCCCGTGGCCACAAGCACTCTATCCAACCAAATCCGGCAGACAAAGCGAGCTGATTATCAGCAGTGCTTTTTCGGCATGATGCGCGTGCATCACAAGGGTCCAGACGAGAACAAGGGGCGTACCTCTTGCGGAAGTAATTGTTTTCCTTCCTAGCAACCTCCATGGCGTGGCGGCGGGCCACAATGAACCGTGCTCTAGGCCTCACGCCCAGCGGTGGAATCGACACGTCTTCCTCTCGGCGCTAGCGCTAGCCACAGACGCCGCTAGCGAGAAGTCCAGGAACCCATCACGGAGGAGCAAATCAGGATGTCTTGTCGCCGCTGGTGGCCGTTGCAAGGAACAGCCAGTCAAAAACACTGCACAATATGGTAGGCCTACTTGCCGCGTCCGGTCTACGTAAACAATTATGTGGCAAGTCGATTCGACTACCCGCAATTAGCCAGAAGGTAAATGCTGCCAACAATAGGCGCTGTTGACGACGAGGTTATCGAGGGTTGGACATGCATCCCGAAGCCCCGAAAATGAGGTGAGCGTTGATACAAGTTTGACCCAGAGACGTTAACTGCGGCGACAATGCGTGTTGTCAGAGCCTTGTCAGAGCCTGAATGGCGTTCGCAGACGGAGGCCTCGGAAAGACGCAGCAAGGGAAGAAGCGCTCACCTTCTCGGGCCGGCAGTCCCTGGCGCAGGCGGGCGCGGGTCGGGTGGGCTTCGGACTCTAGTCGGACTGACCGTCAAGGGCTGGGTGGGGGCCTCATCGACTCGACGCGACAGGCCGTCTGATTCATCGCATTTCTCAAACCTGTCTTGTCCCGGAGGTACATCGCGATATGGATATGAAATTAGATCTAGAACGCATAAGAGAGAAGCAACAATGAACATGCAAGACGGGAGACGATCTAGCAGAACAATAGGTATTAGCGATGTGCTAGTGACAGCAACACATGCAAGACGATAGAGGAGTACATCACGACAACGGACTAGAAAGGATAAAGCACAACTTGACGAGAACAAAATCACTGATCAGGTAGGTGAGCCCAGGACAGATGATAGCAACAAGTGACACAACGACGCACAAAGATACATTACAGAGCACTCTCGAGTTGTTTCCTGCTTCTTATCACCAAGCACCGACATTGTCGACCGTCGTGGGCTGAGGGCCATAGTCCTCCAGATGGTCGCGGATGCACTTCTCCTGGTGCGCCCTCCACCCACAATTCTGGTCCCGTCGCTTCCACCTGCCGCAGAATCCACACCAGGAATGGTAGGACGCGTGGTGCCAATGTCCGCCATACGCATGTCGACGGAACGATCGACCGCGGTGCACCTCAACACCACAATTCGTCACCTTGCAGACTGCTCGCTTGTCTTGCGGCCCAGCAGAACTAGACGCGCCTTCTATGTTCTTTTCCCCGCGGTTCTCGTTGACGTGCGTACCGCCATTATGAGCGATGTTGTGCTGATCTTCGAAATGAACAACGACGTCGTCAGACGTGCCCGAGAAGACGCAGCCGTCCCAGCCACACTGGACGTAGTCCTGAAGGTGCGGGCACTTTCCAACCTGGCCGTGATTATGCTGTAGGTGGTCCCATAATGCGACTGCTATGCCTCTTGTCTGACATCCCGGCCACGGACAATCCAGCATATCTCCAGCTGCAGCGTGATGCTGTCCCGCCCGCCCGCGCTTAAGCGCAACCGGGCCAACCACGGTGTCCTCTTCCCGTGTCCTCTTCTTGGGTCCCGCGGAACGAGGGGCATCGGGACGCTTGATTAGAAGGAGCTGAGGATCTATGAACATGCAAGGCACTGCGATATCCAAGATCTTTTGAGTCGGTTCGCTCTTGAACTCTCCCTGCGATATACTTGGAGGTGGTGCGGCCACAAGTCAGCATACGACGAACACACGATGCTCTCGACACTGATGCTCACCATAATGTATGCTCGGCTAAGGGGCTTGCATGCTCCTGACCGCTCCGCGGTAGGCTGGAGGTTAAAGACGCTCAGAAGGGAAGTGAAGGCCGCAATGTGCGATGAACCAACCTATCTTCAGATGGCGATTGGGGCTTGGGAACATTCTGGGCAGATGATTCCCTGCAGAGAACATAGCGTAAGTCCCCGAATCTGTCCGTATACGTAGTGGGAGTACTCACTTAAGGACAGTCGAGGATGTGGCCACCGACGAGGACAAAGACGACATCTCGGTCGAAATAATGGGTTTGTAGTGGCTGTAGATTGCTGTATAGGGGTGCGTGTGGCGTACAGCGTACCGGGTGGCAACTACTGACAGGTGCCGTGAGCAGGGATAGGAGAGGTAGGGGTCAAAGGGGTGTGGCGAGTGTTCGAACCAAAGTAGGCGACCCTAACGGAGCGCGTCAAGTCGCGTCCTGTCACACTCGGTC
The DNA here is from genome assembly GCA_001632345.1 of Daedalea quercina L-15889. Classification (NCBI taxonomy): domain Eukaryota; kingdom Fungi; phylum Basidiomycota; class Agaricomycetes; order Polyporales; family Fomitopsidaceae; genus Fomitopsis; species Fomitopsis quercina. The sequence continues at coordinate 116,783 of KV429117.1, forward strand.
ACTCGCGTTTTGGCCACTTCACCTGGTTCATGTCACGTAGCCGCGTTCACAGACGAAAGAACGATTGTCCGCCTACTGGAATTGTTCGTAATATTACTTGGGCATGTCGCTTTTACAGGCAGAGCTATATTGACGTCCAACGCTTTCACGCAGACTTCGGTCCAGAGACATCTCAAGGAGTCAATCAAACAACATGACCATGAGCAGCGGAAGAGTGATTCCTGGAGCCTGTTCCACGGTGGACGCCTGGTGTGTCGCTTCTTTACTGTCCGAAACATATCGGTTTTGCTTCTGCAATTCCGCCGATCCGTGTAGCGACGTCGAAGCTGCTCTCGTTTTGAATGGGTCGACAAAATGTGACGCGGATTGCTAGCGCGCTGTATTTTACATGGCGTAGACTTTCAGGAGTCGGGACAGGATTACATCTGCTGAATATAATGTATGAACGGACTGTATCCTATATGTGGACCAATATCCGTAAAGGAGGGCGACTCAGTCTCGACGAATTCGTTGTAGCCGTCGCCTAGCGTCGGTGGCCGAGGTTCATTCAGGTCGAGCCTGCAGAACAGCTTCACGTTAGTTGAACTCCGGTGGCCGCCGCCTGCGAATAGGAGTTTTTTCTCCTTACTTTTTTGAGTCTGTGAATTTCCTGAGCAGTTACGCCCCAATGTTATGACAGCGCAATGAACGAGATGATGAGCAAAACACGATGCGATACAAGGAGATCAAAGAGGAAACTACTAAGACTACAATGACAACGTGAGCAGTGTGGACAGGACTAAGACGGTGGTAGCAGTACAACAGCCATGCATTTGACTCGAGCAACAGAAGACAGCTATAGACGAGGACCAAAGGGAAGCCAGCAGCAACGACGGCCTGAAACAGCAAAGGAAATACATGCTAGAGCCAAACAGGCGACCCGGGTCTGCAATGCTCTCGCATCCAGGATCGCAGGCAGGCGCCCGGATGGTCCTTCTTTCCCCCCCGCTGGTCCATCCGAACGTATTGCCCGCACGTCTCGCACCAGTAGTAATATTGCGGATCGTGCCAGTGGTACCCATAGGCGTGGCGCTTGAAGTCCCTGCCTCGCCCGTGCTGCCCCATGCAGCCCGCTACCTCGCAGACCACTTTAGCACTAAGTTCGCACCTATACCGATCGTGATCGGCATTGTGTGCGCTCTTGAAGTGGTCGACGACATGCGCAGACGTTCCCTCCTCGACACATCCACCCCAGCCACATGTCACCTCGTCCTTCGGCCGGGGGTGACCACGCAGTCCATGTATGGACTGTACATGTGCCCAAATCTGTTCCGTCGTTCCCGATTCCATACAGCCAGGCCAGCTGCATAGGATAGCATTTCCGCCGGCAGAGGTGCCGGCGATGGGCGCCTGTGTCGCGGTGCTGGAGGTGGAAGGCCCAGCGGATTTGGGTCCTTGGTTGCGCCTGCGCTTGCCCAACACAGACTCGGCGGTTCCGGCGGTCGAAAGAACGGGCACAGTAGGAATCTGGAGAGAATGCAGAGGCGACTCAGGCGGGAGATTCTCTTTCGAGGACGAGTCGTAAGGTCGATCAATAACGACGGTGGGATTAGGAGGATGTGGGATGCATTCCCACCGATGAGTGATGTTCGAATCGTCGGACAGCCGTCTGTCTTGTTCGTCGATACCATGTGAAGTCATCACCTTGTCAACCTGCCCAGGATACACTCTATCACAAGATGGAAGACGCCCTTCTCGACCATCTGTGAGGACGTATCTTGCGAGGTTGTAACTGTGAGACACGATCAGTAAGCAAACGCTGTAAGCTCCATGGGAATACATACATCTCGTCCTCACTTAAAGGGGGGAGTGTTTCATTGTCAGTTTGAGGCCGGTCGTGGGGAGGAAGTGGCTCCTCGGAGGGCGGTAGCTGACTTTCGTGATTGTTGGTCAGCACATATTGAGCGAGGTCGTATCTGTCCGATGAGATTAATTGTCTACTCCTTGGTAACGCTGATGATAGCTTACGTCTGGTCCAAGGTAAGCTGCATGGTTGGTTAAAGGTAAGTGATGCGCGTGCGGAAACAGGAGTGAAGGATGTGATGGTGGCCGGCGGCACGGAAGAGGCTGAGCAGAGGGGATGAAGGGATAAATCGGCCTGTAGAATGAGCTGGCGATATACGACCGAGCAGAGTGGAGGGCAAGCGCGAAAGTTGAGCAGCAGGAAGGGAGTTTGGGTACGGTAGAAGTTCAACTCGAGCCACACAGGCGCCAAACGCGCGACAACAACTCGCGCTTCAACAACCGTGACCAATCCACGTCGCGTGTGGTCACAGCATCTACGCAGGCAGATACAGATATCTGTGGCGGCATATAACTCAGTCGAAGATGGGGAGACTCACAGACGAGTGGCCTGACTAAGTGCAGCTATTCCAACGACGTTACTCGAGGAGTATCCCTCGATGTGAGCAAGTGTCGCCGTCCATCTGACATTCAGGATCCCAGAGTAAGGCGTGTCCGATCGACGTACTCTGGAATAAGCACACACTGGCGGACAGGTACATACAACACGGGTGATAGCCGTTGCGTTGCAGTTCGACGTCCGGCTCGTAGGCTCATCAAGCACCCTTTATGCGCGCAGACCATGTCGCTCGGTCACAGCTGCTCTCAAAGTAAGCCAACCTAGATAATATGGTCAGTACTCCCGAAGACGAGACACGCGATAGACTCACAACCAATTACATGCATAAGTTAGCAACAGATGAAAGGTCTCCTGGCTTAATACCTACACCGCTCCACATCGGCGGCGCCACAGAATACGAACACATACAACAGAATAGGATGTGCCAGAATGTAGTATACAAGACATCCCATGGCAACTACTAATATACCTCTATGGCAGATCTCGAATCAGTCCTTGGACGTGCTTTGTCTATCTGAATTGTATCACTTCTCGGCGTCCCTCCAGCCGCCGCTTACGCGGGTCTCGCCGCCCTAGTTCTTTGGGGCCTTCGTGGAATCCGTACCGCGTATCCCAGGCGCGCCAGCAGCGTATCGGATTGTACGGATTTCTGCGCCCAACTCTAGTGCACGGCGGCCCTCGAGCCACTGCATCGCCTCTACAGTAAAGTAAGCAATTAGTATGTCTTACTCGTTAGGGTGCGCTGAAGCAGATCCTCAGAGAAGCCAAGACGCTCGCCGCACGGACCTTTGTACGTTTTGGGCACGACCTTCCTCGTCAGCGGGATGTTGTGGTCCGTGCACCAAGTGAACCTGAAGTCGTTCGTCGTCTGCTCCTTACCAGTCGCCACGTCGACCACGTTCGCTTGGACGCCGACGTGCTATCCGACAGAGAAATATTTCAGCCTTACGATCGACCAAGGGGAGAGCCGTACGCACGATCAGTCCGGGGAACTGCTCAGAACTCGTCGTGTGGAGGATGTGGCTCGAAAGACGGAGAATGGATCCAATAGGCACCGGCTTCGCGAAAGAGATACAGTCCAGGGAGACGAAGAGAACGTGACAGCCCGTAAAAAGCTCCGCGTTCGCGAAACCGAGCTAATACGTGATACCAGTTCAAACACGCACCCATCAGCGCCGACAACACCGCGTCACGTACCTCATAAGCAAGGCGCATCAGGTATCCTGACAAGGTCCTCAGGCGCCTCCACAGACGATGGAAACGGAGGAAACTCACCACCGAAGACCTTCTGGTGCACGCTAGGGGCATTCAACGTGTAAGTTCACTATCACCATATTCATCGGAGCCAATAGCTACTGACTTCCTTTCCTGCGGGAACATCATCATGCACTTCTCGAGGCGCGTGTCGCCCATCCACACCCGCCGAAGCCCATCGGGACCCACGAACGGCTCGTTCTCGCTCTTGCCCACGCCGGTGCCGAAGTTCCCGTACTGGAGGAAGAGCGAGTGTAGCTCCTCCGCCTCGAGGGACGTCGGCGGGAGGCGGTCGAGCGAGACGGACGTGCGCACGCGGCGGTGGTCCTTGTGTGCTGCGGGGAGTGCATGAAGGGTGTGCGTGGATCAAAGGCGGAGAATTGGGGACGCACTTTCGCCGAGCGCGAACAGCTGCTTGTCTTCGGGCGTGCTCAGCTTGAGCGGGTTCACCGGCGCGGCTTTGTGCGTCTTCGCGTCTCTGCACACCATAAAGAACCGGCCTGACAAGCGCGACGGTCCGTCAAACGTCGGTTCGCAGCGGACGTC
>KV429118.1:15702-29407 GCA_001632345.1 Daedalea quercina L-15889
TCAACAAAGAAGCGAAAAAGAAGCGAAAATGACGCGAAAAGAAGCAGGATATTCAGGAGATCAAGGGTTCAACTCCCACATCCTGCAAAGATTAATAATAGGGCAAAGTCCGTAGAAAATGCAGAATAATGCGGAGAAAATTAGGGGAAGGAGCGTACTGATATATAGACCGTTCTAGACCATGATGGAGACAACACAGGTTGCCCAAGGACTTGGGCAGGGCACAGAGACTCGGAATACATCGCATAAATGCGGATTATATTCCGAGCTCAACAATATTCTCAGTGCAATATTCAAAAACAGTGTATTGTGAAATAACAACAACTGTGGGCTTTTGATTGAGTGTAAATATCTCACCCAGAGTACAACCACAATTGTATCAGTCAATGTGGTCATTCATAAGCCTACAGACTTCTGTGGCACTTGGTGGAAAAGATTTCAGATCTTCAGAAATTGCCTATTGGCAGGACAGCTCTCAGACTTGTTCAATTGACTACTCTCACATCACTCATTGTATTGATTGCAGGCAATTTGTATTAGCAGATACTCAAATGCATCTGGTCACATTTAAACTGTTAATGTATTAGTAGTTGGTATGACACCCATTGCATTGTCATCTCATTTCTTGCACTCTTCTGTTGAGTACTATATCCTGAAGGATAGCAGTTAAGCCCCATTACTATTGTCATCTACAGAGGCTGACAAACCATCTTCTCAGCATTACTGCTGCCTATCATAAGGTACCATATATATACTCTGTTCCTGAAATAACACTCTAAATTTTCCAAAACTTCATAAACCACAGTGTATACAACTGCAACTACATAGGGAATGTGGTATTGCTTATAACCTTGAAATGATATGATTGTAATCACATGCTTGAAGACAATGTACAAGGTATTGGGCAGGGTTATTTACATTGCTGAGTAAGTACATCAATATTCCACTCATGTACACTCTCCCAAAGAACATGTACTATCCATGAAGCAAAGTGTGCATGTCAAAAACTCAGGCCTATTTGGAGTGCTCCACTGATTTTGAAAGACTGTGACCCTACAAACAGTGGTGTTAAGTGTGCATAATGGTCTGCATTACCTTCTAAGTTATTTTGAAGAGCAGGGAAGGGAGTAATGAAGGCATCCTAATGACTCAGTCATCTCTCACTAAACCTCAGACCCCACCATCAGACTGTCTACTGAGTTTTCTAGCTCAGAGAAAAAACTGCCTCACCCCAACCATATACTATGTAAATACTATATATATACAAAGTACACCAAAGCTGTATATATATGTATAAAGTATAGGGTAAAAACCATATATACACAGTATGTATATTATATTGTTGGAGCCTTATCCGTCGCTGCCGCGCCGGTTCTCTCACCCCATGATGCGGACATTCGCGTGAGCTTACCGTCGAACTGTTATCCGGTTCCTTCTCAGCCGAGTGTAGCGACGGACGGACGCAACCAAGACGTTGCCAACCCGAGCGGTGGACACTATCGCCAAGTCGCCGATTTCTGCACTCATGTGCTTCAGTTCTCACTGACTTCAGACTCATGCTCGACCATATTCCAGAAGCTGGAAAGACAGGTTAACCTTGCTTTCATGACGATGGTTCCATGCTAACCATACTTCTGTGTAGAAAGGCTGATGTCGAGCCTTGTTCGCCACTCGAGATTGACAAGACTAGTCATCGTCGTCCCGACTCACAAGGTGTCAGACTGATCTTGGATGCCTTCTATTCTCTTGTCAATTATGCCATAAGGCATTTCCAACCTTTCCACATCCCTCCACCCCCACACGCATTACTTCGGTGGCAAAATGGAAGTGTTCATTGTCGGGTTCAATGGCAGACTGGGATGACATACTCTCCCGCGAGCGCTTTACAGTCAGCCAAATACATGCTCGAGATCATGGTGCTTGCCTGCCTTCGTGAAGAGCTATATGTGGCACTGGAATCGCGAGGTGGATGATGGAGGAGTTCGTCGCGTGCCAGATGCCGCCCATCGACTGCATCGTGCGGTGTCTTCGTCTTTATCTCTATACATTTCTTGTTTGTACCTGACAACGTCTCTATCAGAACGACATACGTGCGCTATGAAGCCTAAATCATCTGATATTCAATCGCTTGCATGACCAAAAAATCAGGTCTGGGCTCGCTCAGCCCTCCATGCCTGTTTGCCATCGACGGCGGCGATGCGAATCGAGAACTCGATCACGTAGAGAACACTACCCAGACGGCTTCCAACAGAGAGCGGGCTTAGGATCGCGTCCAGGATGGCACCTTCCTTTACATGATTCCTCAGCTCGTTTTCCGAGTGTCGCGAAGTCATCGATGCGAGTCCGCAATCGAAGCGGACATCACCATGATTTACCCCGCTCATGTCTAGTACGAGTCACAGACTGCCCGCTCATGCACATGCCCGCTGCGAAGGTCGCTCTTGTGCCGATATTACCCATGCACGAGCGATCGATCCTCTGCCGACCGGCAGATTTCCATGGCACCAGCGGGCTCAGTGCTCTTCCATGTCGTGTTTCCGCTCTTCTGCTAGGAAGATGTTAGCCCACGATGGACGTGTCGTACTCCACCGTCTCTTCGGTTGCCCTCTCGGATGATGACGCGACCAGTTGGCTGACCGTCAACACTGCGTGAAAAGTGAGGCGAGTATTGCACCTCTACTCTTTGCGCTGGGCTGGGAAGCAGGTATTCCGCGCTGCTGTTGTCTAGTAAGGCGAGAGCCGCGCTCTACGAGACGTAGCTCGAAGCGTTCAACATCGCTGGACGGGCTACAATCATTGTTCATTGGGTCGTAGTACGACTAGCCATGGTCTGCAAGGGCAGCATGGCTATAACTGGGAGTTGGAGGTAGTATAGTGTCTGGCACGCCATCGGAGAATTCGTCTGAGTCTATTCATTTTATTACATGGCAGCGCGATACAGTCCCTAATAATATATATAACATAAACCTCCACATCTCATGCAGAAACCGTATCATACTGTGTGAGGACGGGTTTCGTCAATGCAAGCCAGAGCCGCGATCAGGGCATCAACACACCTCGACAATAAGTGAAACAGGCCACGGCGTAAGCTGCCCATTGGTATCCAAATAACGTATTTTGTCTCCATCGTTGGGATCCGCGATCCTAGAATAATGTTGAGAAACGGAATCTGCGCGGATTGAAGAAGCTAACCTGTGAAGAAGCCCTGACGAACCCGGCGCCTTCCTGATGTTGGTCAGGCCAAAGACGGCCTGAAGTACGTGGAGAGCGGCCTATACAGGCCTAATAAATACCGATACGCGCAATACAGACGTGGAGGACAAACCTTGGAGAAGAGTTTCGGGTGCATGAGACTTCGGATTTGACGATGAGTACGGGTGCGAACTCAGAAAAGCGGTGAAACATACCCAGTGTGATAGTGCTCAGCATACTGCTACGATGGAACACAAGAAACCGTCAGAAGGCGTAGGTCAGATATCAGAGTGAGACGCGTACTTGTGAGCCATCTACTCGCATGATGTCAGCACGGCCAGACCAAGGTGCAGAAGAACGTGCCATACCTAGCGCCTCAGCGATCGCCGCGTCGAAATCCGGGTTCGGCTCGCGCGCGCGCGACAACAGCTCCGAGAACCGTGCTTGCCGTTCGTCGCTGAGATAGTAGTCGACCACTTGGCAGAGGGCCCGAGAGAACGGCATCGCAGTCGGGACGAGCTCCGTAAATACGCCTGCAGCCAAGGCATCACGCGTGCTGCCCTGCGAGGCCGCCAGGAGCGTCTGTAGGAACGGTCGCTCGTGCTCGTTCCTGCCGACCGCCAGGTTCAGGGCGCTGTCGGCGAGGCCGTTGAGCTAGCGGAACAGCCTGGTGAGTACTACAAGAGCGCCAGTTATTGTGGACACTCACGGAGTGTCCGTTCGCATCCGAGAGGTGCTCCTTCACGTGCTGCACGAGGAGATCCGCCGCTCGCTTGGCGCGTTCGTGCACTTCGAGCTCTTTGGCTGCAGGGGCCTCGTGGTAGACATAGCTGAAGCTGGATCAGCACGAATGTCCGAAGAACCACTGAATTGCTCGCACCTAGCGACGCTGCGGAACATGTCGACCAGCTCCTGCAGGCGATATATCCCGTTCGGGTTCGTCTCCGTCTTCAACGGCAACCCGATCTAACTCGTCAGTCAGCACATCCGCATCACACGGAAAACGAGTATTCCAAATGCGTACGATGTCGTTCGCGGCCCACACCGCAGGGAGGACGTTGACCACGTCTCGGACGACGTTCAGGTACTTGGCCTCCGAGCCGACGTGCTCAATCGAGCGACCGTCGATGAGCTTCTTCGTGATGTCGCCCAGGGACCGGGACTGCCCGGCGATCGCGACATCGTTCAACAAAGCGCGTTCGACCTGCACCACGCTACGTCAGCACCACGAAGCGAAGAACGAGCGCGCATCGCAACCCTTACCGAAGAGACGTCCGGCAGAGTGCCGCCCAGGATGCTCTGCACCCTCCCCTCGGCGCCCGCATACCCATTCACGCCATTCCCGTTCCCATTCCCGTTCCCGTTCAGGCTCACGAACGCCTGCACCGGCACCGCGCCCAGCGCCCGCGCGGGCACGGGCCCGGCGGGCCGCGCCCAGTCATACCTGGCGACGGGCACGTCGGGCGTCTTCGTGACGAACTCGCGCATGCGCGCGGGCACGACGAACGGGAAGAGCGCGTACGCGGACGCGGCGGGGTACCACTCGGGGAGCGTGCGGAAGAGCAGCCGCGAGAGGATCCCGCCGCACGACCCGTCGTGTGCGTCGTACATGCAGTCTTGGTACCCCCACGACGTCAGATTGAACGCTGCGTCCACGCGGAGTTAGTGGGGTGAGGGGAGGGGGAGGGGGGAGGGAGGGAGGGAAGGGACGCACGCGTGAAATCGACGGTGAGGAAGCGGTCGCCCCGCGTGAGGCACACCGCGTCGGCGAGCATCGCGCGCGAGATGGTGTACCCGGGGCAGAGCCCCGCGCCGGGCATCGGGACCTTGGCCTGCTCCGCCTGCAATCCCACCTGCGAACACACGCGGGTCAGCACGCGCCCACAGCCACAGCCACAGCCACGGCCGGGGGATCGGGGGAGGCACGCACATGCAGCTCGAGATGGTCGATGTCGTGGTACAGGCTCTCGGCGGCCCGCTGCGTGATGTGCGTCAGCGGCGCGCGGATCACGACAGGGCGAGGGACGCGAGAACGCGACGTACGTGGATCGCCGGGTCGGGGTTCCATTCCGCGAAGGTCTTGTATGCTACAGTGTGGGTCCGTGAGTGCCCGTGTCCCCACTCCGCTTGGTGTACGCGCTACTCACGCCGCAGCCCGATGAACGACCGGAACTCGTTTAGCTGGTCCGAACCTGTCAGCACGTCCACTCGACTCGTACTAGATACTGCGCTCACCGAACAGGTGCCCCAGCTCCGCGACTGCATGATCCCCAGGATCTCGACGATGCGCAGCACGTCGGGGGTGCCGCGCGCCTTGAACGCGCCCGCCGGCGCCTCGGTCGCGTCGAGCAGGATCTTCGCGAGGTCCGCTGCACACGCCCCGCCGGTCACCTCAACCGCCTACCACACCAACAGAGATCGGGCACTCACCGTCTGCGTAGCGGCCATCCGGATCCCGCTTCAAACTGGTGCACACAAGGTCAGGGGCACATACTCGGCTTGGAGCGGAGAGACGCACTCATCGAACGACCACTCCCGGACGTCCTTCGGCGCGCCCATCATCAGCTTGATCGCCGCGGTCTTGAACTCATCCACCGTCACCTGCGCGGCCATTCACAATGAGAAACGGAGGGACGGAAAGAGGAAGGGAAAACACACCTCGGCGCCGGACTTGCCGTCGAACATGCGCTGGAAGAGCGCGTCGATCCACGCCGTGTCCTGCTGCGAGCTCGTCGCGTGCCAGCGGTACATGAGGTTGAACTCGGCCGAGACGACGTTCCCCTCGCCCTGCGGCGCGAACGCGTGGTCCAGCTCCCGCATCGCCTGCGCCCGCCACCCGGCGCAGCCCACAACCACAATCAGCCTGGGAACGCATGAAGGGGGAGGGGGAGGGGAGGGGGCGCACCGCGAGCGGGTCGAGCCGCCACGCGAGCCCGTCGCGCGTGAGCCCGAGGATCGCGCCGACGTAGTCGCCGAGGACGACCTTCATGAAGAACGCGGTGTTCACGAGGCGCGCGCGCGCGAACAGCTCGTCGTCCTGCGCCCCACGCGCGGCCGCATCGAGCGTCGCGGGGTCCGCGAACGTCCCGCGCTCGTTCAGCGCTCGGATGCGCTCCGCGACGAACTGCGGGGGAGGACGGGTCAGTACCCAAGGGGGGAAAGACGGCGGGTGGGAAGACGCGCGTTGTGGTTCCGGCAGAAGAGCACGAGGAGCGCGCACGTCGAGGGCGGCATGAAGAGCAGCCGCCGGTCCGCGAAGACGTCCTCCCACAGCCGACCGGTGCCGTCCTTGCCTGCACACACACACACAAGACAGCCGTCAGCGACCGGCACGCCGAGCGGGACTACGCGCACGCGGCGGGGGGGGGGACTCACGGCGTCCGGCGTCGACCTCCGCCTGCGCGCTCCCGTAGAGCGGGCTGAGGTCGAGGTAGCTGCTCGCGTCGTTCACGGTCCAGTCGCGCGCGTTCGTGTTGAAGATGCTGTGGATGACGATGTTCGCGAACGCGAAGAACAGCGCGGAGAGCCCGCCTGCGCGTGCGCGCGCGTGTCAGCGATCATCGCAGGGTGGAGGAGAGGAGGCGGGGAGACTGACTGGGGTGCTCGACGAACGCGTCGCGCTTGAGGAGCGTGTCGAAGACGAGCCCCGGGTCGGGGAGGTACTGCGGCGGGAGCGGGTTCGTCGAGGGCACGCTCCGCGCGTACGGCGCGCCCGCCATCCCGAGCGAGGGCAGGAGCACGTTGTAGTTTGAGCCGTCTGCGCTCCGGAAGGTGTACTTGACTGGGTTCTGGCCCGCGGCGCCGGGCGCGCCCACGCCCCTGGGGAGGGTGAGGAACCCGCTCGGCGGGTGCGGGAGGTCTTTGTACACTGCGGTGCGAGGAGTCGGTGAGCAGGGGAGGAGGGAGGAGGGGACGGGCACGCACGGATCTGGATGACGAACTTTTCGAGTTGCTGGGCGGCGAGGGAGTCGTCGGGGGCGCGTGCCATGATGGTGAGCAGGTCCTCGAGCTGGTGGGCGCTCCGGTGTCAATGCACAATCTACGCATTACGCCGTGCACTACGCACCAGGAACTTGCGGTCGTCAAGGCCGGTGCTGCCGCCGCGCAGGCTCTTGGCAGCGTCGAGGCATGCGGGCTGTATGCGCGGTGTTAGATGGCGAGCGGGAGTGGGTGGGGCACTCACGAGGTCGCTGAGGGTGAGGGCGGGGCCACGGGTCAAGACCTGCTGGACGTCTGTGATCTTGCGGGAGAGGAGGGACGGCGTGGGGGACGCGCCGTCCTGGTTTAAGGGGGCGGCGCTGTCGGCGAAGTCATCGACGACACGCCTGACGGTAGCGAGGCCGCGTTGGACGATCTTGCTCATGGTTGCGAGGTTGTGGCGTGGTTAAATAGAGGGGTTGGTGGGCGGTGGTGGTGGGCATGGCAGAGGGGGGCGGGTTCATTTAAGGAGAGACGAGGTGCCAGGGCGTCGGGGAATCAAGCGATCACTCGCCTGCCATCTCTCATCGAACCACGTCCACCGCCTCTCCCCTCCCCACTCTCCCCGGCGCTGGGCGACCCCGACCATCCACCACCGCCCGGCATTGATCCCAGATCGCATCGAGATCCAGATCGTCGCGTCCGTCCCCAGCCACGCCACCACCACCACCACCACCACCACCACTGCGCCGATGGCGTCGCCCACGGACGCCCCTTCTCATCGCCCGCCATGTCCGCCTGAAATGCTGCCCGCCGCCCGCCGCCATGCACACGCTGCCGCGGCGGGCGCGCAAGGCGGGCGCTCAGCCCGTGACGTACAGGGCCCATCATCATCTTCTGGCTTCACTGCATGCCGCCGCCGTGCCTCTCATTCATTCCATTTCACCTCAAGATAGAGTGCCTGGCCTTACGTACCGCCTCGCGTACGAGGCTTCGCGAGTCTGCACCGTCGTACTTTACAAACTCTGGCCACAACTCAATTGAACGCAAACAGAGCCAGAATGGAAGAGGTCGGCTCCATGCGCACTCCGTTCATTCCACCATGGCTGCCCGTGTCATGGACTGCCCGACGTATCCCCGTCTCCCATGCCTGGCATCCTAGCTCTACAAAGTGCGTAAGCACCGTGATATCGACGCACAGCATGCACGTTCCATCTGCTGCAAGATCCCCCCGTGTTCATTTCCGCCCTTCCCGCGCTCTGAACTCACGCTCATCCTCCTTCAAGAGCGCGGACAAACCCCACTTATCATCATCATGAGGCACAGCGCCCGCGCCCTGCCAGTGTGCACTCAGTCCCGACGCGCCTCCAGACCCCGCGTCCTCTCCAATCTATCACAAACTATGTATGTATCACGGACCAGACCACCATTTCCTACCGGCCTCGCACCACCACCATCCGCATCCATCGCTCGTCGCCCATCTATCCATCTGCCCATCTCCCCCGCGGCCGGGGCACTCTCACAGTGAAACAAGATGAGTGCATTACCGAGTGAGCATACAAGTACAAATGCAGGATCCAGAGCGCGTGAGTGTGCCAACCGTATCAACGCAGCGGAGCGCGCGCTGCATCCGTCCAAGTATGCCGAGATCAACGTCAATGTCCGCGCGTGACAGCCACAGCTACCCCGCCCGTCGAGCATGTAGGTGATAGATACGTTCGCAGCGCGCAGTGATTACCCGCGCACCCGTCGTCCCACCGTAGCTACCATCGCACCCAACATCCAGCATCCATCGAACCGCCCGTCGTCCCTTCTGCAGTCGAGCACTCGGGCCCGAAAGCGTGCTCACATAATCACGCAACATGAGTTTTGCTAAGCACGATCCACACCGTGAGCATATAGAAAGAGGGAGAGGGGGCGGAGGCCCGCGCACCTTCTTCGCCGTCTTGTAGAACGCCTTGCTCTGCGCGGACAGCGCGTTCGAGCGGTCGACGAGGTCGTTGATCTTCTCGCCGCGCTCAAGCACACTTTCGATCGTCTTGTGCTACACAACACGCGTGCCATCAGCACCCGCGCTACCGACGGGTGGGCGCACTCACCAGGATGATCTTCGTCTCGTCGAGCTCCTGCTGCACCTTCATGATCGCGTCCGCCTGCCGCGGGTCCTGGTACTTCTGCAGGTAGCTGCTGATCTCCGGGAACGCGATCGCCGCGGGCGTGCCGTACGACGCCGCGGGCACCTTCGCGATGAAGTCGTCCAGCAGCTTCGTCAGCAGCGAGAACGCCGGCCGCACGGGGTACTCCTGGTCCGTCACGATCACCCCTGCGCACGCCAGACGGTGTCAGCGGACCCACCATGCGAGTGAGGGGAGGGGAGGGGAGGAAGAGGAGGACGCACCAGCGAGCTGCTCCGCGCCGCCGCGGTTGTAGACGTGCGCGGTGTACTGGTTCTCCTGCACGCTCTGGCGCTGGCCCTGCGGCGTGCGTTCCGCGATCGTCTTGCTGAAGAACTGCATAAACTCCCCCACGCTCGGCCGCTGGTAGAACGAGAACGAGCCCAGGTCCGTCGCCGTGCTCAGCGTCGTGCACGCCTTCCCCGGCGGCGCCAGGATCACCGACAGCGCGTAGATCTTCATCGCAGGGCGGTCGTGTGCGGGTGGGTGGTGGGAGTATAGGAGAAGAAGGGTATATGGAGGGAAGGAGATGCGGCTGCGAACGCGGAGCGGTGCTGCTTGCCATGCGCGCGTCACGACGGCGGGCTGTGACAGGCGCCCGTACACGTGGTGGCGCGCCCGCGTCCCCGCGCGTATCCTCGACCACCCCGCCCTCTCGCTTCTCCCCACCGCTCCTCCCCTCACCACACGCGCGAGATAACACAGCCCCCCCAGTTAATCTAATACACTTTAGCTCGCTGATACAGAGAAGGACTTGTCGATACGCCACCCAGACGCGACCGCGTACTGACCATGCCATGTCGCTCTTCTCTACTCTCTTCTCCGCACTCTACGCCCTCGCCGGCCTTTGGGCCGCCCTCCACCTCCTCGCGTGCCTCCTCCTCCCCGGTACGCCCCGCGTCCCGCAAGAGTACTACCCGCCCCCCACGGACACTTCCCGGCTCTTCGTCACCGAGCGCATCCTCTTCCTCGGCGTCCGCACCACGCTCTTCAACCGGCGCGCGGACTGGCTCGCGGATTGGCTGGAGGGGAAGGGGCGAAGCTTCGCGAGGGCGGCGAGGGCGGTGTATGATGTGGGCTGCGTGCTCGCTGCCGCGGGCATGCTTGCGGCGCTCGGGCTGTTGACCTGGACGGCCGCGAGGCTGGCGGGCGCCGTGTTGGGGAGCTGGGCGGGCACCGGTTCGGCGGCGAGCGCTGCGCACATGTGGAAGCGCGACGAGGCCGCTGAGGCTTTTGCCGAGTCACAGGCTGGTTATGGGATACCGGTCTACGCGATTGTGAGTCTTCGTTGTGTCTTCGTCTGACCATGTCCTTCGCCAGGGTTGTGTGGTGTGTCCCGCGTACTATCCAAACGCACCGCTTGGGCTCTCAGTTATGGCAAAGAAGGTTGACGTGACGGAGTATCAGCAGCGTCTCGAGCGATCCTCGCGGACCGCCCATCCTACCAGACTTCATCCCTCATGGGCACCAGGCAGAGTACTTTGCAGAGTCGGACCACCCACAACTCGTGCTGATGAACCGGCTGTGGCACGTCTGCTTCCCTATGGTTTGGGCCGCACGCATGAGCGAGAGCGTGGCATTGCTATTGGATAAATGCATGTCGCCGTCGCTCGCGACCCTTCGATTGTATCTGCTTGGAACGTCGTCCTTGTCCTTGTCCAAATGACGGTCCCTTCCCGATTGTTTACCCACATCACGTCTATGTCGTATGCCGTACGTTAGTACATATCTAATATATGCTGTTCCAGATACCCGGAGTTACTGTTCCGCTAAGCCACATCCCGCTGCTCCTCGTTGTGCTCATCAGCAGCCAGATCATCCACGAGCTCGGGCACTTGATCACCGCAGCACTGTACGTCCTCATCCATCCCTAGGCCCCCCCTACTGAGTGCCCAGCGTGCACGTTCCATCAGAGAGAACGTTCCTGTCATAACCGTCGGTCTGTCCATCAACGTAATCATCCCCTCCGCCTTCGTCGCGCTCTCGCACGGCGCCCTCCGCGAGCTGCCCGCCCCCGCACGGCTGCGCATCGCCTCCTCCGGTGCATTCCACAACCTCGTCCTGTACCTCCTCTTCTCTGCCCTCGCCCGCGCCCCCATCCCCGGCTACCGCGACGTGTCCGCGTGGGGGCGCGTCGTCGCACGCGTCCAGCCGGTGAGTGTCCTTCCCTTCCCACCACTCTTTCCTGCCAGCTCAAGGTGAATGCACGTCGGCGGCGCAGGGATCCCCACTGGAAGGCCACCTGCCTGTCGGGGCGATCGTAACGAAAATAGACGACGACTTCCTGTCAGCTCCCGCCGCTGCCGCCGACGCCGACGCCGACGCGTGGACGGTGCTCTTGTCGCGCGCGGATGCGGGGAAGAACGCCGGAGGGGAGGGGGCGCTTGGATGGTGCGTCGACCGACGATGGTTCGTAGGTAGGCTGGCTCGGCTCCCCTTCGTCCCTCGCTGACCCCATTCCCCTTGTCCCGTGCAGACCAGCCCGCGGTGTGCTGCATGCCGGGCGCGAACGCGTCGCTGACGCAGACGTCGTGCTTCGTAGCGTACCCGCCGCTCGCGCTGGACCGCTGCGTCGACCCCGTACCGTACCTCGGCGACTCCGTCGAGGCGCCCGCCTATGCTCGCTGTACATCCACGGTGGAGTGCGGTGCAGAGCAAGTGTGTATGGGTCCACGCGATGACCAGATGCTGCTCCGATTGACGGTACACCTCCCCACCTGGGCTGCACCAGCGAGGCAACTGACGGACAGGATCGTTGTTTGGAACGGTCCGCGCCGCGAGATTCTGGAGGAAGGTGCGCCCCTCGTTTGCCATGTCTCTCGCCCGTGGCTCACTAGAATTATGCGCAGTCGAGGTGACGACGTACGCGCCATGTTATTCCCTCCTTCCACTCTTGCTCCCATCCATTCTCACATCGTTCTTATCTTATTTCACCGCGCTCAACCTCTCGCTGTTCCTCTTTAATCTCGTCCCGCTCTCTTTCCTTGACGGTGCGCCCTGCTTCTCCGCGCTCTTCGACATTGCCGTCCTCGAGATGTCCCGTGTGCCGGCTCCAGCAGTCTCTGATCCATACGGCAGGTATGGTGGGACCCGTGATGCCGACTTAGCTGCACTCGAGGGTGGGGGGAGCCCATCTGAACACTGGCATACGCGTTTTGATGCGCGGGCGCGGTGGAAGAGGCGGTTGAAGAGGGTAATACATTTGGTATCAGTAGTGCTTGTTGGGGCATCTATTGTGCTGGGCATTGTGGTAGGCATGAGTGGGTGAGGGTATTTGTCATGGAATGTTAGTTGTTGTGATATGGGTCTCGGTTGTGTTCTGTCCATGTTTTGCTATGCTTTGTGATGTTGACCACAGCTATCCCTAGATAACTAATGTGAATAGCATGTAGGGGACATTATTCTATTGAAACACCATCTCAATTTGACACTGTAAAGAAACATTCTGGTGATATGAGTGGAGTGACTGATACTGAAAGACACATATGAGTGGCCCAGTCTTGACTGTAAGATGTCAATGATGAAGCACCTTTGACAAGTGATGGTAAGCTGTCTGCAACACAAATATGTCATGTTGAACAAGCACCAGTATTGGCAGCTGTCTCATGTCATCACACTTAGTCATGATATGACTCACTCCAACTCACACCAAGTCATGCTGTGCTTACACAGCTCCTTGGATTGACATGTGACCATGGTCCACTAGTATACAGTAGCTTACTAAGCAACCCTCCTACGTGTATATAAACCCCTGTAGCATAGCACTCAATCCCAAGGTCATATCCACAACCTTTGTGTGTGTCACATCCGTGCCACCAAGTCTCGCAACTCCAGTTCTCTGATCTCCATATCTGTTTCTCCATGTCCAAACTCTGGTCTTATTATGTATGCTTCATCTATCTTCCGTTCCATGTTTCACTCAGGACAATTATGTACCATGCGCTCACCTTCTTACAAGACAATAGTTATTGTTCAAACTCCATGTGCTTACCTTGGAGCTTCACTAACTCCAGACTCCATTATTTTGAACAAGGAGTGGTGTGGTGCAGCTGAAGGCAAAGCTACAAAGGAGCAAACAAATACTCCAATAGAATAGAGGACTTACAACTGATCTCTAAGGCTGCTGAGAGGGAAGACTCAGGAGGTGTAGAATGAGAGGAGAGATCGTTACATTACAGGGGCATCCAGCCCAGTATATATACATGTGAGAGAGCCATCACATGATTGTACAGTAAGCATAATAGCATGACATCATAATGGTGCAATGAGCAATGATGCAATAATTGCACCATGGATGGAATTGTTGAGCTCGGAGTATAATCTGCATTTATGCGATGTATTTCGAGTCTCTGTGCCCTGCCCAAGTCCTTGGGCGACCTGTGTTGTCTCCATCATGGTCTAGAATGGTCTCTTTACCAGTA
>KV429118.1:30247-55172 GCA_001632345.1 Daedalea quercina L-15889
GAGCTCTGTAAGTCTTAAGGACTCAGAGGTCGACTCAGGGCGCTGTCTACGGCATGGATTACATACGTGGGAATATCCTATGCAGTTGTAGCAGCCACAGAGTGTGAAAATCAACAAAGAAGCGAAAAAGGAGCGAAAATGATGCAAAAAGAAGCAGGATATTTGGGAGATCAAGGGTTCAACTCCCAGATCCTGCAAAGATTAAAAATAGGGCAAAGTCCGTAGAAAATGCGAAATAATGCGGAGAAAATTAGGGGAAGAAGCGTACTGGTATATAGACCGTTCTAAACCATGATGGAGACAACACAGGTTGCCCAAGGACTTGGGCAGGGCACAGAGATTCGAAATACATCGCATAAATGCGGATTATATTCCGAGCTCAACACAAACACTGTGACCTTTGCGATTTTGACAACAGGCACGATTTGGCGGCTGGGGAGATCTGGAGTTGTGTGGAGAGGGAGCAGCAGACGCATCTGGAGGCGATTAGGGACGATCCTGTCACTATGTGGGCGAAGTTGGAGGCTGTGCACATGCAGAAATGTCCCGGTACGCGTTTTAAAACCTACAACGCACTCCTGAGCCTCTCCAAGGCCGAGGACGAGTCCCTTTCGACCCTTTTGACGAGAGCTTCGCAGCTCAAGTCCGATATGAAGGCCCTGCGCCCCTCTGACTTCGACATCGCTAAGCTCGACGATGAGCTCGTCCTCATGGCCCTCATTCGCGCTCTACCCTCGGAGTACAACGCCCTACGCCAGACCCTTCTTCTGGACGACTCCCTGACGCTGGAGAAGCTCCAGGAGACGTTTGTTGCGCTTGAGAATCAGCCTGGTGCGTCTTCGTCGATCCCAGCCCTCTCCCAGGTCGCCTCCACCATCGTATTCGGCTTCTGTGGTCGCTCTGGCCACTCTGAGGAGCAGTGCTTCAGCAAACGCAATGCCAGCGCGAAAGCGAAGGAGAAGGCTGCCCAGCGGTCGCAGTATCGCTCCGGGAAGGGCAAGCGCAAGGAGGACGCGAAGGAGGCCTCGAAGGACGTGCAGGAGACGCAGGAAACAACCCAGGAGTCCGCTGGAGCGGCCACTGTGAGTGCTGGTTGCACCTCTGCCCTCCTATCTTCATCGGATCGCACATCGTGGCTCTCCTCACCTGCGGCAGCTAACTGGAACACCGACACAGGTGCTTCTGCACACATGACCCCTCACCGCCACTGGTTCCGCTCCTACTCGCCTCATTCGATCCCCATCCGCCTCGCCAACTCGCACATCGTCTACTCAGCTGGGCTAGGGTCTGTGGTCTTTCAGCCGGCAGAGAGGGACGGAGTTTTACCACCTGCTGTTGTACTGCACGACGTCCTTCATGTTCCTGCGCTCACCAGCAATCTACTGTCCGTTTTCCACCTCACACGAGAGAAGGGCTACCTGGTCGAGCTGCAGGCCTCAAACACGTTTTTCTACCACCAGGGTGAGCTCCTCTTTGAGGCTCAAGTCAATGAGCACAACGTCAGCTACCTCCTAGGCCACACTGTCCCTCAGACAAAGAATGCATCGTCCGCCTCGACAATGTGCGATCTGGACCTCACGCTTTGGCACCAGCGTTGCTCACATGTCAACCTCGACAACCTCCGCTCCGCAATCGCTAAGGACCTTGTCTCCAGCCTCACCATCCACTCGAAGCACCAGCCTGACCCCATCTGCGAGCCTTGCCTAGCTGGTAAGCTCAATCGCCATCCTATCCCTCGTTTTGCCTCCAGGAAATTCATAAGGCTTGCCCTGGTGCACACAGACCTCAAGGGGCCTCTCCCTACGCCTACGCTGGAGGGACACACCTACTGGATGACGTTCATCTGCGATGCTTCGAGGTTTTGGGTTGTTGCTTTCCTGAAGCGCAAGAGTGACGCATTTTCGGCTTTCCAGGCGTTCAAGGCATACGCTGAGAACACCCTAGGCCTCGTCTTGAAGGCTACGCGTGACGACAAGGGTGGGGAGTACATGGGCAAGCAGTTCATCGATTTTTGCGCTCAGCATGGTATCCAGCATCAGCACACTGAACCAGATGAGCCCCACCAGAATGGCGTTGCAGAGCGAGCTAACAGGACGATTGCTGAGGCTGGGACTGCCCTCCTTGTGCAGTCAAAGCTCCCTCCGTCGTTTTGGGGCCATGCCGTCTCTACCTTCGTCCACACTCGAAATCGCATGCCTACGTCGTCCTTGCAAGGCCGCATCCCCTACACAGCCTAGAAAGGCAATGGGCGCAAACCTGATGTCTCCTACTTCCGCGCTTTTGGCTGCCTGGCCTATGTGCTTGTCCGGAAGAAGGATCGCAGGGCGCTGCAGCCCCACACTCGAAAGTGCGTCTTCGTGGGCTATCCTGAGGGCACAAAGGCCTGGTGTTTCTGGGACCCTGCTGCGAGGAAATTCATCATTTCGTCGCATGCTGTCTTTGACGAGCGCTGTTTCCCTGGCAATTTGACTTTCATGAATGTTTTCGGTGTCCCCCTCGACCAGATCCACGTCCCAGGACCTCCGGACAGCGACGACGAACCGCCTGAAGACGTCCCTGAGGCGCCAGAGCCGCATGATCAGGGGGGCGATGTTGGTCATGATCCTGCACCTCCAGCGCAAAATCGACTCCCTGAGCCTCAGGACACTCGCGAAAATTCCCCTGACCTGCCAGACTGTCCACCATCACCTCCCGCACCTCCAGCACCTGCGCCAGTCGCGCCTCGACCCTCTGCGCACCAGCGAGCTGACAATCATGGCGGTTTCAGGCCCTACCCTTCGCTTTCTCGGAGACACCTACCACCGCGTTCTGCGCGTTTTCAAGGTTCTCTGAATGACGACGCCCTGCAGCGTCAGAATCTCTTGCCCCAGCGATTCAGGATCGACACTCCGTCTCCTGCTTCGACGCCCGAGGGCTCTGAACGCGACCCTACGCCTCAGCGCATTTCTGAGTCGCCAGAGCTCGATCCTGCACCCCAGCACAACTCGCCTTCGCCGGACCCTCTCATCGACGAGCCAGTCGATCCTGCTCCTGCCCACGTCCCTGCGCCGATAGCACCAGTCTCTCCACCGACTCCCACATCCTCAGACGACAAACTCGATTTTCTACAGGACGGTCATGAAGACAGCTTCATGTGCTCGTTTCAGGCAATCCTTGCAGGCATTGAGGACGTCTACACCGGCCAGCACAACGACCACCTGTCCTACGACAATGCCCTTGCCTTTGCCTTCGAGTCTGCGACCCAGCACGCCTTCAAAGCGGACCAGGAGCATTTTGGTGAGCCCCAGTCAATTTCCGAGGTCATGCAGCTGCCACAAGACGAGCGAGACAAATGGCTCAAGGCTGCTCAGGACAAAATCCAGTCTCTCGTCGAGAATGGTACATTCCAGCTCGTCCAGTTGCCCCCAGGACGCAAGGCCATAGGCTCCCGCTGGGTCTTCCGCGTCAAACGCAATGCTGACGGCTCAATCGAGCGGTACAAGGGCCGACTCATCGCCAAAGGCTTCTCCCAGCGTCCCGGCTTTGACTACAACGAGACCTTTGCCCCTACTCCGAAGTGGGTGTCGATTCGAGCCATTCTTGCACTTGCAGCCCTCGAGGATCTTGAGCTTGAGTCGGTCAACATCTCCTCTGCGTACCTCAATGGCGAGCTGAAGGAGGAGGTGTACATGAAGCAGCCAGAGGGCTTTGAGGCGAAGACTCCTGACTGGGTGTGGCGCCTTCTGAAGTCGCTCTATGGCCTCAAGCAGGCAGGGTGATGTTGGCACGAGAAGCTCCATGCTGTCCTGACGAAGCTCGGATTTTTGCGCCTTGTTTGTGAGCACAGCATCTGGGTCTATCTTCGAGATGGGGTGCACATCATCATTCCTGTTTTTGTCGACGACATCACGATTGCAGCGAAGTCCAAGACCGCCATCCAGCGCGTCAAGGACGACCTTCGCACCCACTTCAAGCTCAGGGACCTCGGGCCAACATCTTGGCTCCTAGGAGTCAAGATTGAACGCGACCGCTCCAAGCACTCCCTCTCGATTTCGCAGCAGCAGTACGCTCTCGACATTCTGAAGCGCTATGGCTTCGAAAACTGCAATCCTGTGGGCACCCCGATGGAGCCAGGCCTTCGCCTCAGCGCAGAGATGGGCCCTGCAACGTCCTCGGAGCTCCGGGACATGCAGGACATCCCCTATGACCAAGCTGTGGGTTCGCTTTTCTACCTTGCTGTGGCAACTCGCCCCGACATCGCTCGCACTGTTGGCAACCTGGCGCGCTTTTCGAGCAATCCAGGCCCAACGCACTGGAAGGCAGTCAAGCACCTCTTCCGATACATCAAGGGAACCCTCGACTACAAGCTCACCTACTCCCCTTCCTCCGATTCCAAGCTTTTCACCTCGTACACCGATGCTGACCACGCTGGCTGTCCTGACACTGGTCGATCTACCTCGGGATATGTCATCAAGATGGGTACAGGTGCGATTTCCTGGTCTAGTCACCTTCAGACCATTGTAGCGCTCTCCACAACGGAAGCAGAGTTCGTTGCAGCGGTCTCTGCAGGCCAGGAGATGCTCTGGCTTCGAAACCTGCTCACGGAATTTGGCTATGAGACCACCTCAGCTTCCAAGCTTCGAATCGACAACCTCTCTGCGCTTTCAGTTGCAAAAAATCCCGAGCACCACGGTCGCATGAAGCACCTCGATCTGCGCTTCTACTGGCTTCGGGACGAAGTTGCCAAAGGTCGAATTGAGGTTGTACACCTTCGCACTTTGGACATGCCTGCTGACATCCTCACCAAGTCACTGGCTAAGCCAAAAGTCCTCAAGATGGTGAAGATGCTTGGGCTGGGGACTTGACAGGTCAGGGGGGAGTGTTGAGCTCGGAATATAATCCGCATTTATGCGATGTATTTCGAGTCTCTGTGCCCTGCCCAAGTCCTTGGGTGGACTGTGGTGTCTCCATCATGGTCTAGAATGGTCTATATACCAGTACGCTCCTTCCCCTAATCTTCTCCGCATTATTCTGCATTTTCTACGGACTTTGCCCTATTTTTAATCTTTGCAGGATGTGGGAGTTGAACCCTTGATCTCCCGAATATCCTGCTTCTTTTCGTGTCATTTTCGCTTCATTTTCGCTTCTTTGTTGATTTTCACACTCTGTGGCTGCTGCAACTGCATAGGATATTCCCACATATATAATCCATGCCGTAGACAGCGCCCTGAGCCAACCTCTGAGTCCTTAAGACTTACAGAGCTCGACTTAGGCCTTTGGAGTCACTCTGAGGTGCACTGCAGCCAACAACTCCATGCCCTGAACTCCAAGGTTTGGGTATTCTCCATCTCCAGGGCTTTGATCTGCAGGCATTTTTCTCCTGGTATCAACTCCGAGTTGTTACCTTGCCTGAACTCAATATTTTTGGAATTCTGTCAGAATTTGGAGCACATGTCCTGACACTCCATCTGTTGTCTGACCTCTGACCCCTTGAGCTCAGGCTTGCTCTCAACTTCTCTGCTGTATTCTGCCTGACTCTACCTGCAGCCTCCATCCTCTGGTGGCCACCTTGTTTCCCACCTAAGTCCTGCAAGTTGAGGACAGCGGTGAAGTTGCTAATAGCCTCAATGAAGTTCTCCTTCAAGCTCCAAGATGTGCTCAATTCTCTACCCTCTGGACTCCAACAAGCAGATGACTTAAAAAGCAACTGGATTTGCAATGTCTAAACCAGTCCTTATGCAGGGAGTGTTATGAGAGCACCAAACAGCACTTCTTTTTTTGTTTCTTTATTCCTCCTTCCACATGACATTGGCTCAGGTATAAGCAGACCCCGATGTGGGGCTCCACCCACATTCCTTCCTGACACATTACTCATTCTGGCTTGGGTTCATTGGATGCTGGAGTGGATCTCTACCCACATTGAACTCCATTTGCTTACTCACTGAGACCCACTCTCCTCCATCTACTTACTATGACTGTTTCCCTGATGTATACATACCCATGTACAGTAGGGGTTGAACCTCAGTTTGACCTTAGATCACAATCACCTTTGCACCATTACTTGACTTGGACAGCTTTGCCCTAAGCTGCTCCTCTGCCAACTCTAAGGCTCTGACCACTTGACCTTGTGCACAGGGATCTGCCCCTTCTTACACAAGTGTCCCTCGCACATCCTCAAACTCCTCCCAATGTCTGCCGCTCCCAAGAAGCATGCTCTATCCTCTATGTGTCATTGAGGTGGAAGATAACTCCTCGATTGGACTTGGATTGTTAGCACCTTCAAGTCAGCATAACAGGGAGCTCAGCACTCTTAATCCACCCATAATCTAGCCAGATTGGATTGAAAGTGTACCCAAGTCAATCCTTTTCAATTGACATAGATGTCTACACCCACTCTGACTGTGCCATAAACAGAATATTATTTTCCATTTCAAGAAGGGTATTCTTGAACCTCAAAGTGGTGTCAAGAACCAAAAGCCCCTCTCATGCAATGTAGTCAAGACACTCTGGGTATATCTTCATTCACCCTTAGGGACTAGCTCATCACATGTTATCATCTGATTTCTCAAGAATTAAGTACTTCCTCTAGACAGTCATGGTAATGGCTATGTTCTAGAGCTTCAAAAAAATCACACAATCCTCCACCTTCCATTACCGCAGGCAAATTCATTATGGACATTCCGATCCTGTGGTCCGTGACCCGATCCTACAATGCAAGCTAATTTCAAGACCACTGCGTAGCAAATCTGTCATTTTACTTACCTGAGGATAGTTGTATGTTCTGATCTTTTCGCCACGATCTGCACTGGAGACCAGCTTTCGTCGCGCATCTCGCCGCTCAACTACATCTTGCGTCATTTTACGATCCATCAGACGAGCACGAAGGATTTGAAACGCGCGTCGACGATTCTATGTGGACTGGATTGAGGGATGATAGGAAGATAGAGCTGATCCAGAGGACTCACTTGGTGCTGACTCCGTTCGTCCTGCATAGATACTGTGATACCACTCGGTATGTGCGTCAAGCGCACGGCTGACTCTGTCTTGTTGACGTGCTGGTGCGAGTACGACAATGAGTCTGCAGGAATATCATATGCGTGGTTGCAGTGCGCACCTGGCCACCAGCGCCCCGAGATCGCATGACCTCCAGCTTCACCTCGTCCATAGAGAACAAATCGTCTTTCTCGGGTTGACTCTGGTCTTCTGACAAGGGTAAAACCTGGCATCTCGTGAGAGCAAACGCGCACGCACAAACCAACGCGACTCACGATGACTGTTACGGTGCTCGTATGTATGCGACCACTTGATTCCGTGAGCGGGATGCGCTGCACACGATGCACACCGCTCTCCCATCTCATGAGGTCATATACACGTTCTCCCTTTACTTCCAGGATTGCGTCTCGGAAGCCACCCTGATCAAGTGTGTCACTGCTCATAACGGTGGCTTTCCAGCCATACTTGTGAGCGGCGCACTCGTAGGCGCGAAGAAGATCGGCCACGAAGAGTGAAGCTTCCTGGCCACCAACCCCCGACTTGAGTTCTACCAGTGCTGATAAGTGTGCTGTTGAGCTAGGCGGTACGACAAGAGTCGGGAGCGTCTCATCAAACAAAGTCAATAACCGTGCTGTGAGTGATGCGTGTTCCTCAACGGCGAGGGCGCGCATGGTCGGGTCCGCATCGTTCAGAAGAGGTGTTGTTTCTTGCAAAGACTACTATAACATCGCCCGTAGTAGACAGGTTGAGTAGGAGAAGATTGTTGCTCACCTGTCTCGCGTGCGACCATTGTCGCCAAGCCTCGTCCAAGGGCTCCAACTCCTTGATACGTTTGACAATCAACACGTCTTCCGGACGAGACCAATCTTCCGACACCTAGAGAGCATTGGTTGAGAAAGCCTCCATTATGCAGAAGAAACTGCATGCCTGTCCGAGTAGCTTGGCCCGCTCGTCGACTCTCCTCTTGACGTATCTCAGTAGTGGAGATTCATCAAATTTCTGTGTGGGATCATTCTTGACAGTGCTGAGACATGAGACTTGGATAGCGGGGCGAAGGCGATGGCGAAAGAGAGGACGAAGGCAAGCAAGATAGGGGCGAGAGTTAAGAAGCATCGTCGACCGACGTCCGTCGTCGTGACCGTCCTCGAGCGTGGTCCCTTCTTTCACGTGCGAGCGTCTACCATAAGCGTGCGCGACGCCGCCTCGTCACTGCCGTCGCGTCTTCTCCTACGCTTCCTCCACGGTGGGCCTGTTCGGAGATCAGCCTGAGGAGTCACATCCTTACTGAAAACCGAGATTCGTGGTTGTCGGGGTGTGAACCTCGTTTTGGTAAGTGATTTTCTTACCGTTATTGTAGTCCCAGGCATCGAATGCAACCTGCGTGTTAGCACAGGGCCTTCCCTCAGATTCCATCCCTCAAATTCCATCCTGGTTGACTCGCACGGTTAACTGATCGGACATCCCGCTACGCATCACCCCTACGACGACGATGTACGTTCTCTCGCCTGCTGCGGTTCTACGTCTCGCCTAACGATATCCAGGGTCGCTGTTAAGGTCGAGTCGTCTGAGATATCTGGGGCAGAGCTCCGCACAGCTCTCCCTTGGTACCTTCACCTCTATACACTCCCCTCACTCTGTCTGTACCCGCTCCTTGCGTACGCCTACTATGTCAAGTACGACGACTGGTTGCAGAGCGAGGAATGGACTTTCCTTGCGTGTATCACCGTCGGAGTCACACATGCTCTTAGTTTCCTTTCCACGAGGTGGAGCTCTGCAGCCAAGTCGCTCATCACTACTCGAGGGGTACGTACTCTGCGCTTGGTCGTGTACCTTGCATTTGATTAAGCTCCCCTTCAGGCTGCGTCCATTGGCAGTGCAGACTGCATTCGTTTGATACCGTCTGCTCACCGCGGACATGGAGAAATTGTTCCTCTCGTGAAGAAGGTCCCCTTGGACCCCTCCACATACTCGTTCAATTACCAGCGCGACACATATATTCTTCAATCCTCCTCACCAATCACTTTCACTCGCCTGCCATATCCGTCGTCAGGCCATCCGCCTCTGTCGACCTATCAGCAAGTGAAACCGCTCACGTCTGAGACTGTCCCAAGTCAGCAGTCGATATACGGCAAGAACGAGTTCGACATCCCCGTGCCATCTTTCACCGAGCTGTTCTTGGAGCACGCGACTGCACCATTCTTCGTCTTTCAGGTGTTCTGTGTGGCGTTGTGGTGCTTGGACGAATACTGGTACTACAGCCTATTCACACTCTTCATGCTGGTTGTCTTTGAGTGCACCGTTGTATGGCAGGTGAATATTTCCGTTGTATTTATAATCGTGTCACAGGCTGACTTTGCTTTATTAGCGGCTGAGGACGCTGACTGAATTCAGGACAATGTCGGTCACGCCTTACGCAATTCAATGCTCGAGGGACAGTAAGTGGATCACACTGCAGACCGATGAGTTATTGCCAGGAGATGTTGTGTCGGTCGGTAAGATCCGCACCCTGTCATCATAGTAACAAATCAATGCTAATCCGCTTCGTGTAGTCGGGCAGCAAAGTGAGACCAGCATACCGGCTGATATTCTACTGCTGAAGGGAACTTGCATCGTCAACGAGGCTATGCTATCCGGCGAGTCTACTCCGCTCCTGAAGGAATCCATCGCACTACTAGAGGGTACTGAGCGGCTTGATGCTGATGGGACGCACAAGAATCACGTCCTGTTCAGCGGTACGAAACTGTTGCAGGCAGATGGCGGTGAGTGTGACTGTATCCGCACCGTTCGTCTGTTCTGACGTCCCCATTCAGGCGGGACGCCTGATGGCGGTTGCCTCGGCGTGATTTTACGCACTGGCTTCGGAACCGCTCAGGGTCAACTCGTCAGGACGATGATCTTCTCGACCGAACGAGTCTCGGCCAACAATCTAGAGTCATTTCTCTTTATCGGGTTTTTGCTTATCTTTGCCATTGCCGCAAGCTGGTACGTCTGGGTCAAAGGTCAGTGATGAGAGGTGTTCGCTCGTGGATTTTCACCTAAGCTTTTTTAGGCATTGAGCGTGATCTGAAGAAGTCCAAGCTCTTGCTGGACTGCGTGCTCATTATTACGAGTGTGGTCCCGCCTGAGCTGCCTATGGAGTTGTCACTCGCTGTGAATGCATCACTAGTTGCATTGTCCAAGTTCGGTATGTCAGGAGGTCGCTCTCGTTCGGTCTTTCGACTGATATAGTTAGCCATCTTCTGCACTGAGCCTTTTCGCATACCGTTTGCTGGTAGAGTCGATGTCTGCTGCTTTGACAAGACCGGAACAATCACTGCGGAGAACCTGGTTCTTGAGGGCGTGGCAGGAATTGAGTAGGCAATCTATATGATCCATGCTCCGCTGCCTGTGCTAAATACCCCGTAGCTCTGTAGATCGGTTGAAGTTGGTCAACGTCAAGGAGAGCAGTAAAGAGACGATCTCTGCCCTCGCGGCAGCCCACGCACTTGTCAGGCTCGACGACGGCACCGTCGTCGGTGATCCCATGGAGAAGACCACTCTTGATGCGCTCGGGCATCATTTGAACAAAGGTATCTTCCGCGTAGTTGTGGGCAAGATATGGTTAAGCTATATCGGCGTGATCAGGTGACATCGTCAGTCAAGGCGGGGGTGGCAAACCGCACGTCTCTTTACACATCCGACGGCGCTTCCAATTCTCGTCTGCCTTGAAGCGTATGTCTACCGTGTCGACACTGCCGAACAATAGGACCCTCGTAGCTGTCAAGGGCGCTCCAGAGACTATCAAGTCGATGCTCCAAAACGTGCCCGACTTCTACGACGATACATATAAATGGTACACTCGTCGGGGCAGTCGGGTGCTTGCCATTAGCTTCAAGGAGTTGGAGAGCATGTCACTAGACAAGGTATGGCTTGCCCCGGATTACCGCAAGATCGATAAGTTGATATCTCGCAGATCAATAAATTGAGCCGCGATGAAGTGGAGAGTGCCCTTACGTTTGCTGGTTTCCTCGTCTTCCACTGCCCCCTAAAACCGGATGCCGTTGAGACACTGAAAATGCTCGTAGACTCGTCGCATAGGGTCAGCCTGTTGCTGCTTGATAGATGGACAAGCTTATTCATACGGCCAATCCTCTAGTGCATCATGATTACTGGTGACAATCCCTTGACGGCAGTGCATGTCGCTCGTGACGTTGACATTGTAGATCGTGAAGCTCTGATACTAGATCTCAGGGAAGATGCGACGCATCCAGGCGGTGAGCACCTTATGACAGCGCTCGGATGACATTTCCTGACAATCATGATCAGACCTTGCATGGCGTACGGTCGATGAGCACAAGTTCATACCTGTAGATCCTACTCAGCCGCTCGATCAGTCCCTCTTCCAGGAGTACGACATCTGTGTCACTGGGGCAGCTTTAAGACAATTTGAAGGTCGATCTGCGTGGAACGATATCGTGCAGAATACGTGGGTGTATGCTCGAGTATCGCCCGCTCAGAAGGAGTCTATCCTTACGACACTGAAATCCCTTGGCTATACCACTCTCATGGCTGGCGACGGCACCAACGATGTCGGCGCGCTGAAGCAAGCGCATATAGGCGTTGCATTACTAGACGGAACACCCGAAGATCTCCAGAAGATTGCGGAGCACCAGAAAATAGAGCGAATCAAGAAAGTGTATGAGAGCCAACTGAAGATCTCCGCGCGCTTTGGGCAGCCGCCACCGCCGGTGCCTCCCGCCATCGCACACTTGTACCCTGATGTTGTTGAAGCCCAAAGGAAAGTCAGCACGGATTTCCAGGATGCACGGAAGAAGAATCCCATGGAGAAGGTGAGCTTCTCTTGGCCTGCGTCCCAAGAGTTCTGCTTACGCTGCGCGTCAGTTTGATATGGCTTCCATAACAGACAAGCTGGCGTCCATGGAAGATGAAGATGAAGTACCCAAGATTAAGCTAGGCGACGCCTCATGTGCGGCGCCCTTCACATCAAAGCTGTCCAACGTCTCAGCGAGTGAGTTCATCCCACCCTTGTTCTCCGCGGCCGCCCGTTTGACACGATTCAGTCACGCACATCATCCGGCAGGGTCGTTGTACTCTGGTCGCCACAATTCAGATGTACAAGATCCTGGCACTTAACTGCCTCATTACGGCGTATAGTCTGAGCGTTCAGTACCTACAGGGCATCAAGTTCGGTGATTATCAAGTGACCATTACAGGCATGCTCATGTCTGTCTGTTTTCTATGTATATCGCGCGCCAAGGTGAGTTCTTCCTTCTGCTTCCATACTAGCGGGTCATGAACGTTCCCTCTTGCAGCCGGTCGAGAAACTCTCCCGGGAGCGCCCGCTAGGGAACATCTTCAATTTCTACGTGCTCTTGTCCGTCCTGATCCAGTTTGCACTGCATATCGCCTCGCTTGTCTACATTACACAGCTTTGCGGTTGCTACGAGAAGTAAGTTATTCTACGAACCGGGTTCAGCGGTGATATTGATGGGACGGTAGGCCTGGACCAATAGACCTGGAGGCCAAGTTCGAGCCCAATTTGCTGAACACGGCCATCTATCTCTTGAGTCTGTCGCAGCAGGTATCTACATTTGCCATCAATTACCAAGTGAGTGCCGTGAATGAGGTAGCTGTGAACGTTTCGCTAACACAGTAAGCAGGGTCGCCCGTTCCGTGAAGGGATACGGGAGAACCCTGCCTTGTACTATGGGTTGTTGGGCGCGAGCGCTGTGGCGTTCTCTGGGGCGACCGACTTCGTTCCTGAACTCAACCGGTGGTTACAAATTGTTGAGATGGACCAAACGGTGCGTGGACCAATATGCCGTCCTGATGGCCGTGATTTGACGGCCGGCCGGCCAGTTCATGTTCAAGTTGACCACGACGATGATTGTCGACTTCGCGGGCTGTTGGGTGATTGAGGTCGTCTGTAAATGGCTGTTTGCCGACCTGGAGCCGAAGGCGATGATCACGCGTGGGAGGGAACGAAGGGAAGCGCGACGTAGGCAGGAAGCTCAGCAAAACGCCGCCGCGGCGGTGGAGAAGAAGCAGCAATGACGGCGCATGTGCTGTGTGGATTGTAATTAGAGTCGCTGCGAATACTACAATACCATCCAGGGGTATTGCCAAAGTATTGCGACGGATAAGGATGGCGTTGTTGGGAACAAGGGCCGCGGTGGCAGGGAATGACTGCCGGATGATGGCGATGACGCCTAGTGCGCGCCTGCGGACGAGACAATAGGACTGAGACTTGTGCAGGACAACATTGCCTCTTATTCCCAACCTCAATTGTCCGCCATGACGGCAACGTTGACCGTGCCATCTTTTGTCCGTCTGCTATAATACTCCTTTGTTTTCTGCGTTATTCGAGCCCCTGGCTGCCCCGCACTGTGTGCGTATAGCGCGACCCTTCATACCCTGGCACTCTCGACCCAGCTGACTGCAGTTCTCATGTCTACCAGCGTAGCCTCCATCCAGCCTCTTCCATCTACTTACAATACTCTTGAGGCCCACCAACGGACGCGTCTTTTCCCCTCCGCAAGAAAACTACGAAACGTATTTGGATCTACGCCACAATTTGCTGAACAAGACCCATTCCCTTCCACCGGTCCCGTTTCGCTTCTCCCCATTGGTTACACGCCCAGCGGCAGCAGGCACAGTACGCCCTTCTCTCTGAGGAGCAGTTCACCGCCCTCGCGTCCAAGCACGCCCGGATCCATCTATTCCTCGTCATCCACGAACTCTTCGATGGCTTCTCTCGCGCTGACCACCCCCCGCACCAGCTTCGAGTCACTCGCCGAGCCCAAGGGCTACTCGGCTACCTGCGGGCGGAGATCCAAGGAGCTCCCGCGCCCGCTCGTGCTTCGCCTCAACGCCGTGCCCATGCCCCCTAATGACCGGCGCGCCGCAAACGCCTCGCCACCCCCCACGCCTTCCACCGCACGGTCCTCCTCTGCGCCGCCTGCCACGCCCACCACGCCCGTGCCTACAGCCTTGTCGGAGGTGCGCAGGAAGAGGATGGCGAAGCTTACGCGTACATTGGGTGAGAACGTCCCCGTCGACCTTGTCTTCCCTTCCAGTCCCGCTCCCATCCCCGCCCCAACGACGGCCGTTGAGCGCGCACTTCCTTCCTTACCTCGTCCTGCGATCACGTCAGTCGAGCGCGCCCGTCGGCGACGGAGTATGTCCGTTGACATGTCGCAGGCGGCTGCAGCAGTGCTCGCAACGCCGCGTAACTCGCGAATCTGGGTCACCGGCGGAAGCCTCTGGACGGGCGAGTGGAACCGAAAAGACATCCGCGAGGTACAGCAGCAGCTCAGGAGGCTGCGGTGACTGGTAATCGGCGTGGCCTATCTACCGTTGTAAGATAAAGCGAGCTCGAGACGTTATCCCTATTCCCATGGAGCTGTCATCGCGAGAGTGCTGGACATTGCTGCGAGCAGGGTTGTTGTATAATCTCGCTCTTGGGGCTGTACTGCGAATATGTTTTTGCCCGATGTACTCGACTCGGAGACCCTTTGCGAAACCTCTTCAGGCTACTATCACCCTATCTATTCTCCAGCCTGCGTACAATACTCCGCGGATAGTTTAGACTACTTACATAATGCTGGCTGGCAGATGTCGTGCAGCGAGACTGGTCTGAGACCGTACGGAGAACGATATGCACTGGTGCTGAACACAGATCCGCTGGATGGCATGGTGCTCTTGCACGTATAACAGGTGGCTCGTGCTTCGAAGCATGGCAATTACAGCCATTCGTTAGCAGCAATCCTTTGCATGCTGCTTTTCCATCCAGTCTGTGTGCGTCGTCGGAGCATAAGCTAATCGAAAGGCATGTCGCGTTTCGCGCCGTGCTAGTCAGTGGTGACCAGCACGTATGGAAACATCGCTTCCCGGAGTGACACGTGAGCTGGACTAGGCACATCTCCTACGCCATAACCACAATCGAACGTAAACGCCCCAAGATCAACCTTGCTGTAAACAGGATTAATCCTGCACGACGCTTGGCATACAGACATCGCATACCTACGAGCAGATAGAGTGCTATATCTCCTCCAGGAAGCCTTGCACGATCAGATGCTCAACATCAGCACGACGCACCAAGAAGCGATGCCCTCTACGAAAATCGATTGCACCCTGCTCGGTATGGACGACACCGCAATCGCGCACGACGCGAACGAGAACGTGAAGGTCCTTTGGCGGCTTGATGATGGGCGCCATGAGATCCACGTCCTCCGTCAGGACGCCGGCATCTTTTTGGCTCAAAGAGGATGCCGAGGAGAAGGATTCCGTACGAAGTGCGAGGATGGAGGCATTGTAGGAACGGAGGAAGTCGACTTCGTGCGGGGAAAGCTTGGACCGCACGTACGCTGGTGCGGAGGTCCCGGGTACTTGCCCGACCGCGCCGGTATGGGAAGGCCCGACGGAGGGCATGGAAAGGAGTAGAGGGAGCGCACCACCTACGGACCAGTAGAGATCCTTGAGGCGATCTATGCGATGTGCGTGGTAGGCGAGGAGGCAGCGCTTGTTACGGTTGATGGCGGTCTGGTAGAGAAGAATGGTCGGAAGGAGGGGATTTGGTGTCGCTTCGTCTGGGTGAGAGGAGATGGCAGTCTGGAGGAGAGACTCGAGCTGGCGTTGCTCGCGGATGATGGAGCGGACGAGGACATCGTTGTATTTGAGGAGGGTGTCGGTGGCCGTCGATCGACGAGAGTCTGTGAGCAGCTGGGTTGCGAGATCGCCGTATTGGTGTGTCGCAGCAGCCATGGATCGTGCACGAGGGGAGCTTGACAGAGCTGTGTAAGGGATTGGAGTGGGCTCGAGACAGCCTGCGTCTGAGTCTGAGTCAAGTCTGAGTCCCTTAGCCTGAGCTTGAACGCGTTCGTGACTGTGACTAAGTAGATTGTGACGACACGCGTCTGTCACGGCTGATTGAAGCGGACGAGGAGCGTCTAAGCATCACCCACAGAGACGCGTCGACGATGAGTGCGGTCAGTGAATCGCAGGACATCGAACAGGCAACCGCCGCCATCCAGTGCGCTCCTTCCCCAACCCGTCTTTCTCAACGCTGATGGTAGCCTCAGACCACCCGACAACAAGACCAGACGCTATGATCGTCAGCTTCGGTGAGCATGCTGTGCTCGAGGATTCCATCATAGTGGCCCATCCAGATCGTGTGCAGGCTCTGGGCCGCCTCCGGCCAGAATGCGCTTGAGGCATCCAGCGTCCTCGTTCTCTCCTCCTCTGCGACCTTAACGGCTGTTCTCAAGAACCTCGTCCTACCCGGCATCGGGCACTTCACTATCCTTGACAGTGCCGTCGCTTCCCCCGCCGACGCGGGCAACAACTTCTTCCTCGCAGGACCGTCAAGTATAGGCAAACCCCGCGCACAAGAGGCCACTTCGCTCTTGCGCGAGCTGAATGACAGCGTCGAGGGCGAGGCCATCCTGAAAGACGTGGGGGAGTATCTCAAGACGGACGAAGGCAGGGCGTTCATCAGCAGCTTCTCCCTAGTCATCACACACAATCTGCGAAAAGACACTCTGGATGAACTCTCCAGATTTTTATGGGCTGGTTTCAACAACCCGCCGTTGATGGTCGTGCGCTCCGCGGGCTTCCTCGCCGAGTTCTTCATCCAATACCACGAACAATGCGGTAAGCGTCTGTTTTGGTGTACGGGACTCGGCTACCTGTTTCGCACGAGCGGGCTTCGGCGTGCTGGGCTACTTCTGTGCAGTTCACTTGTTGGTTTGCACATGGCGATCTGGGACATGGCTATGCACTACATAAGACGGTGGCGTCGAGTTGCCTGCGAAGCACCCGACATAATCATATCTGATCATCGGCCTATGAGGACGCAAGCGAGGGACATCGTGTACAAGCCTCCGCTCGCGTCATTCAAGTCGGAAATGCGTACGTCGGAAGTCTTCACCGTCGGCAAGCCCTACTAGTATCTCACGGCGGGCAACGTGTACGGCGGTTCATCGTCTTAGCAACAACTACAGCATAGCAGAGAACCTAGCTATCATGTGCATGTACTTGAGCTTGTGCTCGTTAGCCGGCCTGATTCGCTGTGCACCTACTTCCACTCGATCATCTCAGTGGAGTCGAGGGGGATATCTACTCACCTGCATCGTTTTGTGCGACATTCCTACACATTTACTGACCCGACGTTTTAGTTGCTCAACCACACACCGACGAGAACGTCCCGTCACTACGAATCGTCCGTCCCTTCCCCGCACTTACAAAATGGGCAAGCGAGCTTGATCTGGACAGCTTGGACCCTACCGAACACGGTCACGTCCCTTTCGTAATCATCCTCGTGAAAGCAGTGGGGGAATGGAAGGACTCGGTACGTGGACATGTACCCTTCCGCCCATCCAGGGCCTCACGTCGCGTCTCGCGAAGAGCTGATTGGTGCTGCATTCATCAGCATGACGGCAAGCTGCCCTCGACGATGCCCGAACGGAAGGAATTCAAGGAGCATGTTGTGGCAATGCGCAAGAAGATCGACGAGGAGAACTTTGACGAAGCTGAGGCGCAAGCGTGGCGCATCTGGTCCGACCCACCTGTCCGTTCCCCCGCCTTGGCTGCTTATTTTCATGCTACTCACGTGCATTGACTTTGGTAGGTCCCCAACGCCGTCCAGTCTCTCCTCACCCTCACGCCTCTCACGACGTCCATGAGCCCCAACACGCCCAACGCTATTTTCCACGCGCTGCTGCAGACACTGAACGCCTTCGTCGCAGCGCCCAATGGTCCGGGTTGCCTGCCTCTTAGTGGTGCACTGCCAGACATGCGTACCGATACAGAAAGCTATGTGAAACTGCAGACGGCATACAAGGAACGGGCCGCATTCGAGAAGGTGAAACCCGACCTAACGGCTCAGATCAGTGGCCTGATGATGCTTGTAGGCAAGGTTCAAGGAGCTGCTGAAGGAAGGCTTCCCGGCACTCGCACCGACCATCGACGGCGAGGAGATTGACACATTTGTCAAGAACGCGCACCACGTCCGTGTGCTACGGGGCCAACGCTGGAGCGAATGGGATGCAGACAAAGAAGCCCTCGGTGAGCTGTTCAATTAGTCTCGCAGTTCCATACGAACCAGTGATGAATATGCCTCAGCCTCGTCGTTATCATCCTCCCCGCGGGAGACGGCGACACACCTTGCTCTATCTGCATTGTCCACTATTCTGAACAAGACGCCAGGTATGCACAATCAAGCCATCTCGTATGGATCGGGATAAGGAGGACTTGCTACAGATGGTTCGACTGTGACTGTCGAGGCGCTACGGACCGAAGTTCAGAAGCTCGTCGGGGAGGGTGTCG
This sequence comes from Daedalea quercina L-15889, assembly GCA_001632345.1. Classification (NCBI taxonomy): domain Eukaryota; kingdom Fungi; phylum Basidiomycota; class Agaricomycetes; order Polyporales; family Fomitopsidaceae; genus Fomitopsis; species Fomitopsis quercina. Next base: position 48,545 of record KV429118.1, read on the forward strand.
AGTTGCCCGAGGAGATAGGAAGTGCTATCGGAGAACTGTATGTTTCATCTACTGTTGATCCTTTGGACTTGCCAGTCTCGTCGTGATGTTGACTGCTACCTTCTCAGTGCCCGCGCGCCAACAGCTGACCTGCCCAACACCGCTGCCTTCCTCGGAGGTATGGTCGCGCAAGAAGCAATCAAGGTAATCACGAAGCAGTACGTACCTGTGAACGGGTATTGTGTCATCGACATGGTGGACATGTGGACGGGGACGATTTGCGGGTGATGAGTTGGAGTGTGGTAGTAGGCACAAGAGTCCTGTAGAAGGGGGGTGCAAGTGCACAAAAGATTGTCTACGGATACATTGTTATGTTTTCATTGCTGCTTGTACTGACATGCTGTTCGCAATTGGTCTGTGCATGATTCCAGCCAAACCAGAAGTGATAGATGTTTCACAGTGATGTTTCTGGCTTGACATGCCAGGGCCACCACACCACATGTCATCAGCCATGAGGCAGCACCAGCTGCCCAACACATGTGAGGGTGAAGCTTGCATTCATATCTCTGTCCTAAGTCAAGGGCAACACTAGGGCAGTTCAGAGTAGCCACAATGGAAATGAAAGTAAGTGTGGCCTTATGTAATCAAATCAGCCTTGCACAGCCACAATGCCTGTTTACCCTTTGTATCTACCATCTACTCTCCACACCATCATGACAACATGTGATCTCAACCCCTGACCATCCATCCCAAAGGCAGGAAACATACATCTTGCATGGGAGTATGCCAAGGACCCAGCTCATCACCACCACTTTATTGATATGCTGTGTGTTTCTCTGAGACTATCCTCTGGCTCATTGAAGATCATGTGATCTTCCATAATGAATCAAACAACAAGCAGACACCAGTGCACACACAGTTAGCTGTCACACTGTATCTGATGGGGCACTATGGCAATGGTGCCTCCATTCAGGATGTAGCAAGGATGGCAGACTGCTTGGAGGGTGCAGTTGAGCTTTATATGGATCACTGCCAGGAGGCAATCATGTCTCTGCTTGAGATGTTTGTTCACCCACTGACAGATGAAGAGAAGGAGGTGGAGAAGGCTTAAATTGAGCGGCATCTGGGATTCACTGGATCATCATGGCAGGATGGGTGGATTATGTATGATGGCACAATCATTGTGCTGTATGCCCATCCAGGCCTTGATGGTGATGCATATTCACACAAATGAGACTATGGTTTGAATGCACAGGTTTGCTGGCTGTCAGCTCTTCTGCCCAAACATTTGCTAACTTGGGCTACAGATAGGGAATGCTCCATCTAATCTCCACATTGTTGATTACACCTGCAGAGGTATGGGTGCAGCCCATGACTCTGTGGCATTTGACCAAAAGTATCCTGACTGGATGTTCAAAGGACATGTGTTTGCCTGGGGTGACTGTACATATACAGTGAACAAGTGCACTGTATCAGTCCACAAGAAGCCTGCATCACTTAAGCCCAACAATGCCCTGTTTGATCACTGTGTTGCCTCTCTGTGTGTTTGCTCTGAACATTGCATGGGGGCACTCAAGGGCCAGTGGCAATTGCTGCAAGGCCTACTGTCACATCCATGCCATCAAGTCCAAACTCTGGACTTGTGTACCTCCAGGAACTCAAAACTCTGGACTTGTGCAACTCCAGGAGCTCAATCTCCACCCCATGTTCTCTGAACTCCAGACCTCCTTGTTACAGTATGGTCTTCTCTTTTGTATCATGACACAATTGTGTTTCCAGACCTACATGCTACAGTACAATTAATATTGTTTCTGAACTAACAATTGCTTTTGTCTGGGTACTCCAGACCTCTGGAATTCTAGTCTCCAGTATTGTTTCCTGTATCCTATGGTGCGGGCTGCCTAGCCACCACCACTTTTGTACAAACATTATGGTACCTTCGCAATTCACTAAATCATTGTTTTTTTCTGACAGATTGACTTCAATTGAGCCATATGAATTTTCTATCAGAGCAGAAAATTCTTAAATGCAATATTGAGAAAGTTGTTACATACGGATTTAGCCATTGAGCGTCTATTACATAACATTTGTCCTAACACAGTAAGTTCATAGGCGCTAAGTGCTACCCACATCAAACTGGCGAGCAAGAGTCTCCAGAACTCATCTGCAACTTGTACTGCTTGAAACTGAACTGTTTGACATGCAGCTGTGCATCTTTTGCTCCCAAACCTAACTGGTATGCCTTCATCCAATGGATCATGTGGTGCTCCCATAGTCAGATTGTTTTGAGGTCAACTGAAGCCATAGCCTTCGGCATGTTGACCTGTAGGGTTTCAAAGGTATAATCACAGTGTTCGCACAAATAGCACTTTACTGCACCCCAGAAGAATTCAATTGGATTGAGCTCACAGTGAAATTTGGGTAAGAACAAGCAGAGATGTCCTGCCTCTTTGATTGTTTCCTGAACAAGTGAGCACTGAGCCTCAAAGTCTGGCTGAAGATCCAGAATGTGCTTTGCACAGCAGTCCATCTTCAGCAGGTCACACTAATCTGGGCACTCCATGTGCAGCCCTTGTCTCCACAGCCTGCGCTCGACGAGGACTTGTTTCATCCCTTTCGGTAGACCTGGGTACTTGACATGGTCAGGTGGGAATATCATGTATTGGGTGACCTTGAATCCATCACGCATGTACCAGCCATCATGGAGATGTGCTTGTTTCCCACCTGGTCGCATATTCATGCAAGATGTCAAAAGTGCATCTGCAGTTTCACAGTCTTCGCTTTGTGTGCTGCTGCCAGTAGATCACACTTGTTGCTGTTCTTCTTACTTCGCTTAGGCATGGAGGCATATATTGGTAACTACATCTATTGTGTTGATCACTGTAAAAGGCAGTTTATTAAAGTTCTAGTGGTGTCATTGACTCGCAGGACATCATGTTGAGGAGCCACCACCACAAAATAAAGAAAATCAATATTTATATTATTTTCAAGAGTTTTTGACGTGTTGTCCGGCCAAATTGGCCACTGTACAAAAGTAGCAGTGCTTAGTTGACCCGCACCATACATTACAAACTTATTGTCTCCTTTCTAACAATTAGTGATGTAGTACTTATACCAGACTTCAGTGTACTGTACACTAGCTCGAAATTCTCATCTCATCTCATCCCATCTTGTCTACATGTCCATACTTGTCATTTATACTCTTGTTCTGTCCTAATCTATTCAGTCCAACTCTGACCTCTGAGTCCAAACTCCTGACTGATTCTCCACCTCCAGATTTTCTCTCCTTCTATATCATCCTCTACTTCTCCTCCTTCTTCCTCCAACTCTCTGTGTTGAGCTCGGAATATAATCCGCATTTATGCGATATATTTCGAGTCTCTGTGCCCGGCCCAAGTCCTTGGGTGGACTGTGGTGTCTCCATCATGGTCTGGAATGGTCTCTTTACTAGTACGCTCCTTCCCCTAATTTTCTCCGCATTATTCTGCATTTTCTACAGACTTTGCCCTATTTTTAATCTTTGCAGGATGTGGGAGTTGAACCCTTGATCTCCCGAATATCCTGCTTCTTTTCGCATCATTTTCGCTTCTTTGTTGATTTTCACACTCTGTGGCTGCTGCAACTGCATAGGATATTCCCACGTACATAATCCATGCCATAGACAGCGCCCTGAGTCGACCTCTGAGTCCTTAAGACTTACAGAGCTCGACTTAGGTGTGTAGCATATTTTGTTCTCAATGACAAGACTTACAGAGCTTGACTTAGGCCTTTGGTACCGCTCTGAGGCGCACTGCAGCCAACAGACCTATGACTGGTAGGGTCCCCATTCTCCCTATTACTCAGCGACTGTAATCTTGATGACTCCCGCTTGACGCAGCTGTATATATACTAGTAGGATAGCAGGGAGAGCTCTCAGCTCAACCTGGTTAAATCTACATCAGATACCAGCGTCCTTTGCCCAACCACTCTGGAGAGTCCTAGCAGCCGGTTGCTGACTTAGGTATCCACACTTAACTCTTAGGCCGAAGCTGTACTTATCATAGTGCGCCAGTAAGCTTCCTTGTCCCTCAAGGAACTTACACTCTCGCAAAGTAGCCTAGCGAGCGCAGGTAGTCTGCAACAACAACGAGACACCCGTATCCGGTGTTACCATGTAACATTAGGTCAAGCTGAACCTGCACATCCCTTGTCTTCACGAGCTGGACAACATGTTTATAACCCACCATGTCATTCCGCGCCCCCTCTTCCTCGCCCTCTTCCTCCTCCAGCCCTAGCTCGGACAACGCAACTCTTTACACCCCTCTTCACACTCGCCCACCTACTCCTCATCTCACCATGTCTGAAGCTACCACCTCCACTGGCCCCACCACATCTCCCTCCACCCCTGGCCTCACTCTTGAGGACCTTCGTAACCTTGCCCAAGCCTTGGCAGGGACAGGGCTTCGATCCAAGCTGGATGTACCCCACTGACTTTGAAGGCACAGGAGAGGATGTCCACCCCTTCCTCCGACACGTGAATGAATACTTCTGGGCGAGCGGCAACCATGCCCTCCCTGAGGATCAAAAGGTTGCATATGCGATATCCCTTATGAACAAAGGCGCCGGCAAGACATGGAGGGACATGTACTTTGTCGTAGGGAACACTATCGGTACTTGGAGCGAGTACACCGATACCCTGAAGAGCGCATTCTGCGTCTATGATGCCGAAGGAACAAACTTGCTGAGCCTGTTTGGCTTCAAGCAAGGGAACAAATCCACCACCGAATTCGTTACCAAATCCGTGGCTCTGTACACAAAGGCTGGTCTACGAGATGCCGAGTTTAAGGAGGATGGAGCAATGAAGGAAGCCCACGATGCCCGCACCCTCATCACCCTCTTCCAAACTGGAATATGCACTGATCTGTGTATGAAGATCCTGGCTCAGCCCATTCACTACCACGCATCTCTTCACGTTCCTGTTACATTGGGGGAGAAAGCCATCCAGGTAGACACATTCATCGACAGTGGCGCACAAGGTGAGTTCATCCACCCCGATCTGGTCATCAAACTTCGTGCCATTCCACACAAGTATGCTGTACCCCTCATCATTTGGAACATGGATGGAACTCCAAATAAACTCAGGAAGCTCACCCACTGGGTCAGAGTCCCTATGGTCATTGGTGGACAACGAGAGATGATAAAGGCTAATATCATCAATGTTGGGAAGTCAAAGTTCAACGTTGGGAAGTCAAAGTTCATGCTTGGGTACTTGTGGCTATGCAAAGCCAACCCCAGCATTGATTGGAGAACTGGAGAGATCACATTTGGTCTAGAGTCTCCTTCTTCGACTATCCAACAAGTCCAGGTAGCAACCCTGGTGCAGAAGGATGAGGTTTTACCTTCTGGGAAATCCCGGGATGACGGGCAAATCACCACTAGACCCTGTGGTGAGGGGCAAATCACTGTGGCAGAGACGAGTAACGGGGTGCAGGAGATCATTATCTCCACTGTTACCCACAATGATGAACTGGAGGGGGACCTCCAGGAGGCAATGGGAGAAGTGGTTTTCTCCTACCTCCACGATGAAATTCCAGAACCTGAGGAAAGAGAAACCTCGGGTGACGTTTACATGGCCAGGGTATCTATGGCCACTCAGCTTTCTGCTGAAGCTGACATGATGAAGAAACTGCAAACCATCGAGGAGATGGTCCCGGAGTATCTACACGACTTCTATTTGGTATTTGATAAAGGCACGGCAATGCGACTTCTGGAACACACGTCCTATGACCACGAGATCAACCTCAAGCCTGGGTTCGACTTGATGAAGGCACAAGTATACCCCATCAACCCGGAACAGTGAGTTGAACTTGACAAGTTCCTCACTGAGAACCTCGAAAAGGGGTATATCTGGCCTTCCAAGTCACCTATCACTTCTCCATTCTTCTTTGTTGGGAAGAAGGATGGATCGTTATGGCCCTGCCAGGACTATAGGCAGCTGAACAACAACATGGTTAAGGACAGGTACCCACTCCCGCTCATCTCTGATCTCGTCGACAAACTTCATGGAGCCAAATACTTCACGAAGCTGGATCTCCAAGCTGGGTACAACAATGTCCAGATAAAGGAAGGTCACAAGTGGAAGGCTGCCTTTGTCGTCCCCAGAACGGACAGGAGGCAACCCAAACTCTACGAACCCCTGGTCATGTTCTTTGGTCTCTGCAATTCGCCCCCTACTTTTCAACGAATAATGAATGATGCCTTCGGAGACCTCCTTCTCGAAGGCTGGCTCCTCATTTACATGGACGATATGATCATCTTCTTGGACAACCTCAATGAACTCCACAAATGAATGCGCCGTGTCCTTCAATGGTTGCATGAACGGGATCTCTTCTGCAAACCCGAGAAATGTCAATTTGATGTCCAGGAAACTGAGTTCTTGGGACTCGTCATTGTTGAGCTCGGAATATAATCCGCATTTATGTGATGTATTTCGAGTCTCTGTGCCCTGCCCAAGTCCTTGGGTGGACTGTGGTGTCTCCATCATGGTCTAGAATGGTCTCCTTACCAGTACGCTCCTTCCCCTAATTTTCTCCGCATTATTCCGCATTTTCTACAGACTTTGCCCTATTTTTAATCTTTGCAGGATGTGGGAGTTGAACCCTTGATCTCC
>KV429118.1:55272-111354 GCA_001632345.1 Daedalea quercina L-15889
TAATCCATGCCGTAGACAGCGCCCTGAGTCGACCTCTGAGTCCTTAAGACTTACAGAGCTCGACTTAAGCCTTTGGTATTGCTCTGAGGTGCACTGCAGCCAACAGGTCCCTTTCTTGTTAGGGGTATCATCCACATTGAAGACAGGAATGGGTCATGCCAGCAGTGTGGTCAAGAGGTGTAGTTTGATCACGAGGTGTGGGTGGATGTAGGTTGCCATCACACTGCTATCGATGAGGGCTTCAATGTCAACATCTTTGTGCACTCCTCTCACAGTAAGGGGAATATAAAGTGCTTTCAATTGCATGATTCCTGTTACTACATGAGAGATGTGGAGTGCATACGGTTGTTGGTCTGAGTGTGCTGAGTTCTCAGACCCCTTCAAAAATCCTCAGAGAGCTGCTCGTAGAGCGCAGCTCTGTCTTCTATCAGTAGGTCTTTGAAGAGACCTCAGACATAGGTGGGTCCGCTGGGCTGGCGGCGCTTGGGGTTCTCCTTGCGCTTCTTGTTCCTTTCAGGACACTGACAGAAGAGGTGGCCTTGCTTATGGCAATAGAAGCAAAGGCCCAGCTCCTGGTGGCATTGTTATTCCTTAGGAGCCATGGCATCAATGTCCATGGGCTCATCAAGTCGGCCACTTCCTTGTTGAGTGTTCTGGTAAGAATGTTGCTCTCCTCCTCCGCTATATCCTCCAGAGTAGACTTGGCGCGAGTCAAGTCACAGGACCAAGTCATACCAGCCAGTCATAGTGCTAGGCAGGTTGTTGAGGTTAAGCATCTTGCCAAGAAGGTCAGAGTGTATGGCTTGCTTGAAGAGTGCAGCAAGGACCATGTCATCAGTGATCTTTGCTTTCATGGCGAGGGTTCAAAACTTCAGGACAAAGGCTGTTGTTGGCATTCTCCCTTGGTGCACCCCAGTTAGGGTCATGAGTGCCTTATCTCCTTCTGCATAAACAGGAAGGCCTTCCTGAAGGCATCTTTCAATTCTTCCCAGGTATCAAATCGGTGTTGGCCCTGAGCCTGTGCTGCATCCTCCTCCAGGTAGTGGAGGTCTTTCCAGTAGTTCGTGTTGTTGTCGCTGTTGATGAGCAGTACAGCGTAGTTGATCTTTCATTGGGGATCAGTCTGGCTGCTCCCAGTGGCATTGAAGTAGGCCTCCACCCATTGGATGAATGGTCCTACATCATCAGACTTCCCCTGGAAACCTTTCAATTTTGGGACATCAAGTTTTGTCAAGCCTGAAAGGTGGTTGATTGATTTGAGCTTGGAGCTCAGTGATGGTCATCATTTCATCATTGGAATTGGAGTCTGAGTCAGATTCAGGTTCAGGAGTGGGTGCCTCAGCTACTGGCTCTGGTTCATTCATTTGTTCAGGTTCATCACCTGTTGTGGTGAGGTCATCACTCTCTACGGGAGGTGAGGTCAGGTGGGATGGTCCTGCGGTCATTTGGGTGGGTTCTGGAGAGGTTACTCTCAAGGTAATCGGGGTCATTGGCTGGCTCTGTGAAGCTGCTTGTTGGATGGTGGTGGGTATGTCCTTCACTGGCCTCTGGTCATGGATCTCCTGGATACGTTCAGAGATTCATCTTCTGCTGCTGAGAAACTTTTTTGTCAAGGATTGGGCAGCCTTGAGTTCATTGTTGAGATAGTTCCAGGTGGGAGTGCCATCTTTGGTTGCTTTTTGAATGAGGACCAGGTCGTACCAGTCGAGTCCTGCACTGGTTGATTTGATCTCAAACAGGCAGAGGTCGTCATTCCAGAAAAGGTCATCGAGAGCAGGGAGCCCATATGCAGTGGGTTCAACCTCTACTCAGTAATCCGTAGTGACCGGGGAGCCCTAAGAATGTGGGGCCCCAGGATAGCATGTAAGGGTGGGGAGGCTCTGTGCTTGAACAAGTGGAGCATTAAGATCAGTTTGACCTTATGTCATGCGGAGCATGACACCCTGCACTAGTGCAAACCCTAACCCAAAGGTAGAGGTTATAGGGCAAGGGGACAGGATAGAGTACGAGGATGATCACGGATGCTTGCCCTCAAGCACGTCTGAGGCAAGGTCGAGTTTGTCAAGAGGAGAGGCTTCAAGCACATTGGAAGTGTCCTCAGGAGGGAGTGTCAATGAGTCCTTGCTAGAGCGGGTGAACACTGTAGATTGAACCAGGTTAAACTGAGGGTTCGACCTTCCAGCTACCTGCACTATATATACATGGGGACTCATGGTCAAGTCAGAGCAAGTCATATCTATCTAGCCAATCGGAGGTGGGGAAGGGTATGACTCGACAGAGTGCTTGAGCATGAGTCAGTCCAAGTCAGGTATGAGTCATAATGGGTCAGGGCGGATAGGAGCACATGATCAGGGTTGAGTCAGAGAAGAAGTGCTGCAGGTTGAGCCACAGGTACGGTAAGGTCACAAGGGGATAAGCCCCAAGCGGTATCATAAGTGCGTAGCGGGGAAAATAAAGAGAAAACAACTGTGGCGTACATAACAGGATTCTCTTTGTTGTGTTGGCTGCAGTGGGCCTCAAGAGTGGTCACAAAGGCATAAGTTGAGCTTTGTGAAGGCTGAAGACTTAGAGCTCAACACTGCAGACTGTCTACAGCATGCATTACGTATATGGGAAGTGCCTGTACAGCTGCACCAGCCACAGTGTGTGAAAGATCAACAAAGAAGTGAATAGGCACAAGTAGAAGCCAGGGAAATCAAGGGTTCAAAGGTTCAAATCCCTGGGAGCACAAATTTTAAATATAGGCCAAAGTCCATAGAAAAGAGGTAATAATGTTGGGAGAAACAGGGAGAGGAAGGTACAGTACGATAGACTGTTGGAGACAATGCAGATCATACCAGAATGAATCCAAGGACTTGGGCAGGGCACAGAGGCTCAGAGTAAAGTGCATCCATGTGCACTATATTCTGAGCTCAACAGACCTGGGCTGCATGGCTTTCCAATCAATAATTGTTTCTCATCCAATTCACCACATAGTCAGAAGCCCCTATATATTCTTCTATGTATGTGTTCTCTGTACCTCATAGGATCTACCCATGAGCATACCAAGTCTGCCAGTGCATCCCTTGAATATATTCCCACAATTGCAAAAAATCAGATTTTGCAAATGTGGGTAATGTACTGTAATCTCCTGCTGGTTGCATGTGACATTCCAACACTTGTTTTCCCTTTGTGCTCTCTCCTTTCCTCAGTTGAGTGTCCATGAGACTGAGGTAAGGTTCCCATCACTCAACCTATACTGACATAACCATAGATAGTCTGACAACATTGCTAGGTTTTGGTCTCCATGCCATCATGTCATCCTATCTTGCTATGAGGCCTTTAGGTGATTTCTATATGCTAGACACATGATCACCTCAAGGTGGGTCTAGCTTGTGAGTTTCATCACAGCACTACATTGACATTGTAAATAGTGAAGCATTACACCAAAAATTTCAGTGGAGGTTGTAGGCATGTTGCTGTATATGTTATGCAGTACTAAATTATGGCGATGTTCTCGGAAGAGACTGACTTTTGTACTGTGGTAACTTGTTCAGACTGAGTCTACCCCCGTAGATACTCCTAGCATGTCAACCACAGCATCCAGCATCAGGGTGACTTTGCAGAGACAGGCACGGGCGCGGGCTGCGTCCGCACCGCCCCCGGCGCCTGTGAGCCATCCCCGCCTGTGAGCCCTAGCTTCGCAAGGGCAGCGCGAAGCGCGTCGAACACGGCCTGCGAAGGGGCGGGCTCGATGGAGTCGATTTTGTGCAAGTGGATGAGGCCCGTGAGCGGGGAGAACGTATACGTCGAGTTTCTGTTCGGCGCAGACATGTCAGCTGTGGTCTGGCGCGAATGGGGGAAGGGGATGGATACTTACACGTCCCACCCGCCATGCACACCGCTGACGCGTGCAATGCCCGACACGTTCAGGCTGATGAAGAGACTCTTCTCCCTCAATGAATGCTGTTCTCCTTGTACTCGAGGGGCATTGCCTCCCTGTTTCTGGTGTGATTTCCCACCGCCAGAACCGCGGCCTACAAACATCACGTTGTAGTAAATATAGCGGAAAACAAGCTACGTGTTTATCTGATGAAGACTTACCGCCGACGATGCGTGCGCGCGTTATGTTGACTTGCAAGTCCGTGTAGAGCGCGTTCAGCGTATGCCGTACGAATGCCGACGAGGCGAGGTACAGCGCTGAGCCTGCGCCAATCACTCAGTATGTCAACACTTGACTACCTTCTGCACACCACACACCTTCAATCGTGAACGTCCGCGGGAACGGCGCGGGGAGCGGATGGGGCGGGGTGTACGAAAGGCGGATATATCGACTATATATGCTCTCGACGTCTGGTTGCGTTGTGCGCCCTTCCCAGTGCAGGTCCTTCCCTCCTGCACCGTTGCTCGCAGAGTCGTGTTTGCGTCCGATGATAGGTGTCTCAAGTGCGGTAATCAAGCCGGTTTGGAAAAAGTCGGGCAGGGTCTGCTGGAGGATGTCGATCGCGCGGCCTAGCATCCATTCAACCGTTCAGAGTGCAGGTTGTGAGGAGGTGTGTGTGCTGGACGTAGCATCAGACCCTCTCATACTCCCAGGCCCACACACACACCACACGCACGGGGCGAGCGGGAGTGCGGCGGGGAGGAGAGGACGAGACGTACCTGTACGTATCTCCCACTCTTGGTCGGAGATCTCGTTGCCGTTCTGCTCGGGTTCCGGCTCCTGAGGAGGCTCTGAAGAACCGGGAGTTTCGGGCGACGGCGAGCTGAGGTTCACGGACGGCCTGAGTTGTACGGATGTGCTCCGGAGGACGTCGAGCTGGTGGAGGGACTCTGCCATGCGCTGCAGATGGGCACTATCCACCCCGTGCGGTACAACGGGAGTAAAATGTTTCTGGATGCTCCCGGCCCGTTTGAGGGCAAAGTGCATCAACGAGGACAGGTCTGCGACGTTCTGCCCTCCTGGCGAGAGGGCCGCGGATACGGACAGCACACGCGCAGGGCACGTCGTTCGTCTTCGCAGGGCAGCTGCCACGGACCTGCGCTGTACATGAACAATGCTGTTTTGCATGTGTGTGGTGATTGAGGGCAAGAGGGGTACGGAAAACTTGAGCCGGCGAGAACGCAGCTCGGGGCGGACGCGTCGGACACGCGTGCAGGGGAACGCATCTCGCCTCGGCGAGTACGTCACAACGTTTCGGAGCGCTCACACATTCTACTCGTTCTCAATTTGTTCTCGTTCTCACACACGCACAAAGCTCTAATGAAAACAAATGAATTGTTGAGTACGGAACCGACGAGTTGAAATCAATTCAAATCGATAAGAACCCTGCACGGCGCGTAGACTAGCATACGAATCGTTTCCGGGTATAGAGCAAAACGCAGAGAGGAGGGGTAGTAGGCAGTAAGGTCGATGGTATCCTAACGCTTGCGTCAGGATGCGACAGACAGTATGCGGAACAACACAACGAAGCTATGAACGGACGGGTGGATGTATGACGAACGCGGCGGCGAGGCAGTGCTGGAGGGATGCAGAACAGCACGAGCCCAGACTGGTGATGAAACGAAACGAGACCAGCGGGTTCCTCCGTGGTGTGGGCACCGTGCGAGAGAATGTACTGGCCGATTAGAGCTCGTCACAGAAGGGGATGTCGTCGTCGTCGTCGTCACTACCATCGTCACCATCGCCGGTCGAAAGGGAGCCGGAGCCACTCTCGGTGGCAGACGCAGCTGCGGAGCTGGCGGTCGCCGAGGCGGAGGGGAGACTGGTGCCATCACTAGCGACGCAAAGGACCTGCACGAATATCAGGCATCAGATCAAGGTTAAGCATGCGGGGCAGCGGAATAGAACGTACTTCACCGATGTACATGTTGCTGCAGTCAGCGTCGATGTTGGGGTTGTTGTTCAGGAGAACAGTGGAGTTCATGCTGTAGGCGGAGGCGACGTCATCGCAAGTCTCGTTAGCCTGGACGACATAGGTGTCTGTGCAATCGGAGCCAACGTAGCCCAAGCAGAGCTGCTCGCCAGGGGTGAGATTGTCGCAATGAGTGTCGATACCGGGGTTTACGGTCGCAAGCTGGTAACTGTAGAATGTGCAGTATGATGAGGAAGAAGACGGATAAACAGAAAGTAAAATGCGCACGTCGAGACGTTCTGGGCAGCAGAGATGCTGTCACAGATGTCGCCCGCCTGGACGGTGTAGTTGCGGGAGCACGTCTGGGCAGAGACGGCTGCAGGGGGAAAAAGATCAGTGCGACGTCGTCGGAGGCAGTGCTGCGGACTGACCGCTGGCGAGGAAGAGGACAGCGAGAGAGGCAAAGACGGAGCGCGAGAACATGGCTGCTGGAATGAGCGTAGGGGCGGAGGGATTGTGCCTTGGAAGGAGAGACGTGCAGCTGGTCGCGCTGGTCGTGAACGGAGACGGGAAGATGGACGAGAGAAGCGACCTTTCGTAGACGCCCCTTCTTACCCGAGTGCTGTCGGCAACGGCCGTGACTCTGCACACGTGACATGCTCGCTGCAGCAGCGCTTAGCGCTAGCATCGCTGCCTCTGCCACCGACCGGTGCGACCGCCACCGCACCGCCCAAGGATGCCCGCACGCTGTGTCCGCCCGCTCGCGCAACATCGCGCGTTATCCGCATCAGCACCGGCAAGGCACGACAATCCCCTCGTGAGTGTCTCCCCACCGCCGCCCTCTCACCTCTCACGCCGTCTAGGGCCTTCCCAGACGCAATGCCCTGCCGCCTCCGCAGATGCCCCGCAGAGGCGGCCTCCCTCAAAAGCGACCCATCCCTCACGTCTCTTCCGTCCTTGCCGTTGCCAGCGGCAAGGGTGGCGTCGGCAAGAGCACTGTAGCTGGTCTGCCCCCTTCCCCCCGCCCCTCTGTGCGCGACGCCACCTAGCTGACGCGCCGTGCCCCAGTAAACCTCGCCTTTTCGCTCGCCATGCATCATCTACCCTCTGGCTCCCGCCCCCGCGTCGGCATCCTCGACCTCGACATATTTGGGCCCTCCGTCCCAAAGCTAATGGGCCTTGACCACATTGACCAGCCTCACCTCACCCAGGGTCCGTGCTTCACCGTTCACCTTCAAGTGATGACACTGACCTTCCTGTGACTCTCATTCTCAGGCGGAGCCATTATCCCCCTCCAAAACCATGGCATACCGTGCATGTCTATGGGCTTCCTCCTCCCCCGACCCCCTGATGCCGACTCTAGCGCAGATACTCCCGTCGTTTGGCGCGGCCTTATGGTCCAGAAAGCCGTCCAGCAACTCCTCTTCGACGTCGACTGGCGCCAAGGCCTCGACCAATCGGGACCTGGACTAGACGTCCTTGTCATTGATATGCCCCCGGGCACAGGCGACGTCCCCCTCACCCTCGGCCAGCTGGTCAACGTCGACGGTAAGGGCGCGACCAACTTAACAGGAGGCTGATTCCCAAACGGCTGCGCGACAGGTGCTGTGATCGTGTCCACGCCCCAAGATGTCGCCCTCTCCGACGTCCGCAAAGGCGTCGCCATGTTCCGCAAGATCTCGGTCCCCGTATGTCACTCCCCTCGTCCTCCTCCTCTTCTTCTCTCCCTCATCCCTTCGCCGACTGAACTTACCTCTCACCAGATCGTCGGTCTCCTCCTCAACCAATCCTACTACACCTGCCCCTCATGCTCGATCCCGCATCATCTCTATGGCCCGCCAGACGCTTTCCGAAGCACTGCCGCGCGACTTGGCGCTCCGGTCCTCGGTGAGCTCCCCGTCGCTGCCAGCGTGAGCCGCGGCGGCGATGCCGGGGTGCCGTATGCACTCCTCGCTGACAGGGACAAGGCGCAGGACGTCGACGGCGGTTTAGGATGGGGCAACATTATGACGGGGGTCGCGGAGCGCGTCTGGGAGGCGTTGTCGAAGAGTAAAGACCAGAGTGAGAGTGGCTGAGTGGAAGAAACGAACGCGTGTGAGCGAGAAGGTGTGTTTTATTGTTTGATTTAGGGGGCATGTCTGCGGATGACGTCGTCTACCCGCTAGCGAGCACAGCAGGGCCCTGTTCTGTAGTCCGCAGCCGGCAGCGTTATTTACACTTGGCGTGCGACGCTATTTCACCACAGTGCAGTGTGACAAGACACGTAATAGACTCAAGCATGCATAGATCTACAGTAGTAATACCGTACCGTACTTTTGCACAAGATCGCATCCCAGTATACTACACCTGCACGACGATGCGCTTGATCAGTCCCCGGCCTATGCGCTCGATCTCGCTCAGCACCGCGCTCTCGTTGAGAACGACTAGTGACTTGTCCTTATCCTTTTCTTTCGGCTTCTCTGTGTCCTGAAAGTAGGTATCTCGTGCATCAGCCAAAAGCACGGCGAGTGCATGAAAAGAGCCTCGCCTTCACAGCGGGTACACTCGAAAACCCGCAGAGGGCACGGAACGGTCGGGGCGTCTTGAGAGATGGATCCCACACGCCGCCGAACCGGTCCCCGCCCAGCTGGTCATGGAATAGCATGAACGTGTCTTTGTACACTCGCTATGGGGATCCATTAGCTCACGGGTCACCGAATACATTAACGTTGTGCTGTGCGTTACCTTGAGGTCCTCGTAGAACATACGCGCAGGATCTAATCCAGGGAGTAGCCTCGCCTCGCTGTCCTGGGAACGCGCGTTTGCGTACTTGCCCTTCCTCGCCCAGACGCTGAGGTCCGCCCAAACGTTCTGGGGGTACCGCGAGAGCACCGCGGGGTCGAGCTCGATGATGAAGTCGTAATGCTCCGTCGGGTGCGCAAACAATGTCTAGAAGCACCCTTCAGTTCAGTCCATAACACACACCGACCCGCATGTTACGCACCTTCACCTCGAAGCTCCCGCCCTCTATCCCTCTCAGTGTCTCCCACGTCGCCTGTGCGAGCACCTTCACTCGCCGTGCAACGACCGCATCCGGGCCCTCCGCCGTCCATACATGGCCCTCCTTATCCACGTCTGTGGCGAGCGCCCACACGCCTGGCCTTGCGCCCGCCTTCAAGTCAACCCTCACTGGCGGGACGTCCTTCGCCGCATCCGCAATATCACCATAGAGCGGTACGAACATCCCCGTGCTCCACTCCCAGTCCTTCAAGAGCTCCATGACGCGCGCGAACCCACGCTCCTTCGTCCCCGGCACGCCCACCCGCGCGTCGCCGCTCGCAGCAGACGAGCCCCGAACGCTGCGCAGGAACACCGTCACGCAGAGCAGCTCCACCGCCTCCGTGCTGACGTGCCCGCCGAGCAGCCAGTGCGCCGCAAGCCAGCGCTTCACGAGGCGCACCGTCCCCGCAAACGCGGCGAAGCGGTGGCACAGCGCGGCGACCGCACGATGGTGTCGCGGCGCGTGAATGAACCTGCGGCGGTAGACCTCAAGCGCAGCGACGGCGAGGGCACGCTCCTTTGGGTCGCCCTCTGTCCCCATCTTCTTCTTGATGTGCTTCGGGATGTGCGGCCTGTCGTCGATCGCGCGCTCGAGTAACGTCTGCTCGCGGTCGTGCCAGATACGCGCGTGGAACGCCCACCCCGCTGCTGTGATAATCTCCAGGCAGGCTTGGTCCTGGACGTCGGACGTGGTGTACGGCCCGGAGACGACCACGCTCACTTTCAGGCCGTCCTGTGAGGCCATGAGTGCTGTCGCGAGGGTCTCGAAGAACGCGAGCTTGATCTTTTGGATCGCGCGGAGGTCGTCTGGCCAGCGGCCTGACCTCTCGAATTCAATCACGATCTCCATCGGAGCAACATATCGTGCGCAGGCGGGCAGAGCGGGGGCGATGGAAGCAGGGATGGCCACGGGAGCTAATGCACTGGTGTATCGAATTGAATCTGAGATGGGGCTAACTGTGGTGATCGCAAGTGGGAGCTGCTCGTCCAACGCCTTCATTGCCTTGACGAGGCCATCGAAAGCTGTCATAGCCGCCTTGAACCCTGTCTCCGCGCGTCCATCTCTGAACACTTTCCCAATATCTTGGGGCAGCCGGATGACACTATCAAACCCATGCTGCCAGCTACAGATGCCCTCTTCCGAGAGCCCAAGGTGCCGCGCGAGGATGTACTTCACGATCATTGCCGGGATGTGCGCGCGCTCGTCTGAACTCCCAACAGTCCACACGACACTTTCGACGATGCTCCCATCCTTGAATCGCCTGAGCTCCGCCTTCTCGCCCCAGAAGTCTCTGAATGCCCTCGCTTCTTCTGTCTCATGCTCAGCGGCAGCAGGTCCGTGATCAACGAGCCTGAATGCATGCTCCATATCAAGGATGAGGCCGAGGAAGATCACCGAAGGATTGGATGGTAGTGCTTGAGAGATTGGGCGTGGGGACGACATAGGGTGCAAGACAACGACGGCCTTGGTGCGGTTCGTCAGTGCTTGTCGGGCAGTCGAGAGCAGGTGAGAGAGGAGGGCGTTGTAAGCAGAACCCTGCTCAATGATTGAATGAGCAGAGAGATTGGGACGCTCCGCAGAAGAGAGGTCGATACTAGAATATAGTTAGCGTTATGTGAATCATGCCATCAAGGAGAAAGGCACCGTAGGACAACGTCGAAACGGTTTGCTATACGCCTCTGTTCCTTCAAAAACACAAGAGGAAACGGGTCGTCCGAAATTCCCGAGTTATCGAGAAGGTCCAACGTTTGCTGGGCGTCATAACGAAGCTACATGATGTCTTTTTCAGCTCTTCGACGTTGGGATTCGCAGCGGCACTCACCATCTCGAGTGAGCTCAGCGGTACACCGGCAAGCAGGTTCAAAAGCGATGATGAGTCGACCAAAACCACTTCGTGGCAAGCATAGTCTTCGGGCGGGAACTACCTCTCAACCAAGTCAGTAACAGCGACACGATTATATACTGTAAGCTTACTCGGTGTCCATCCTTCGTTTTGGTGAAAACATGGTCCTTTGCGAAGTCATGTCGTACTGAAAGAATGCGAGATTCAGTACCGTAACTGGACGATGGAAAGCTTATTCTCTAGGCATTCTCACCTAGAAAGTCTAGCGCGGCCTTGAACAGCTGATAAGAACTCAGGCCCTTCCCGAGCGGCCTTCGCTTTTCCTTTGTGTTGAACCCGCCGACCCCACCACTACCTTCCGCGCCCTCCTCGCCCGACACAAGGCACTCCAACAAGCCTCCCCACCAAGGCCCTCGGCCCTCAAACCCTCGTACGCACAGCCTGTCGCCGACGCCGTAACCGCGCTGATGCGCCCATACTCTCAGGAGTGCGAGCGCGTCGCTGAACGCCGGTACGCTCTCCTTCAAGGCGTGGGTTGAGACGAGATGGGGCCTGGGAGTGAGGTGCTGGATGATGCGCGAGTTGTAGATGGGACTAGAAGTGTCCTGAGGAGTGCCACTGGGAGACGCAGACGCTCGGATGTTGGATCGTGCCGGGCTCATTCGATGCAACGGGATGGGAGAGGGTGATGGAAGGACAGATAGAATGCGCACTTCGGCGTTGAGTGGGGAGAAATCGACGGCAGTGCCGTCTGTATGAAGTTGGTCCCAGAAATAAGACAGGAGATGCTAATTTGCACACACCTTGCTGAGAACGCAGGATGAGCGTGGTCATGCGAGGATCGCCGTTTGTGGACTCGTATAGCACCTCCGTATTCAGGCCGCTCTTCTTTTCAGAGACTGCCGCTGCAATGACGGCGAGGTAGTATGCTCGCTTCTGAAAATAACGACTTTGAAGGTAGTCCTTCTCTTGGAATAGTGACTACGAACAGACAATGTCAGCCTCAGCGGTCGTGTCACGGATTCAGATGACACACCTCCGGCATAGTGACTGCTACATCGACGCCATAGCGACGACCATCCATTGCTTTCACGCTCGTCTTGAGCGCCCAACTACCAACAAGAAGGATCTCGGTGGGCTTCTCAAAGGCAACCTTCCAGTTTGTATCTTCTGTTGGTTGCGGAAGCACATATGGCACCGATACTCCCTTCTTTTTTAGATCAATCTCAGCAGCTATCGGGTTCTTGGGTGCAATAGAGGGTAGGCTGTTTAAGACGGCGTAGAGGGAGAGTAGAAACTTGTCGAGGGGTGTAGAGCGCTGATACTTGGGTCGAACATTCGGCAGGAGCGCATCAATCTGACAGGAACGATAACGTTTGTCTAATGGTCTGTACGATGTGATGTGCTGATCGCACCTGCAATTTGAAGGAAGTGGACCTAAACAGATCCATTGCATCCTTGATGTCTCTGAGCTCCTCGCCTTTCGGTGGTGCCTTCACGTGTATGCTTCCAGGATCCTGCGTATCCTCCGCTGGTTCTACATGACCGTCGCTCGATGCGTCACTTCCTTCGTCCCCGTCAAACTCGTCGTGCTCCAAGTCATCGCGTTCGAAGCCATGCGGTGAAGGTGCCTTGCTTGGTCCGGACTGGTCATCGTCGTCCTGCGCGGTATGGCGTCGCTGTACGTGTATGCGTCAGATGGCACACACAAGGGGAGAATAAATATGACAACCTTGCCAGGGGGGTGTTGGATGTCCTTGCCGCGCTTTCTCTTCAGGTCGGATGCCATCCGTCGAACGTCGCTGCTCATGCTTACAGGCGCCCGTGAGCAAATTCACAGAGCCAGATCGCACGCCCGATCGATCGCGAGCAAGCGCTGTCGGCTCACCGGCAGACTCGCATTGAAACGGTACATATATGTACATAAATTAAGTAATCAATACATACTTAATGATCTAATAATCCAGCCATGATACTTATAGTAAGTACTGGGAACCACGGCTCGCAACAAAGTCCGGCATAGGAGATTACATAAAGTTAGTGGACGCTACGGAAGATGGAGTGTCAGGTATCTGCAGTGAACCCGCGTCGGTCTGTCCTGCAGTGTCCTTGACCGCCGGTCGACCCCCCGGATTCCATCCCAGTCAGTCTGACCGCACAAAGAGACGGGGACATCTGCCGCACAGAGAAGAGGTGTCTGCTTCGGCGGATGATATATTATGACATCCCTCTTTTTCGCCTGCGTAACGGCGTTGTCTGTCTCTGCTTCCTGTCACTGGTGTGCGACTGACGCAGACTAGTTGCGGTCGCAAACTGCCGTGAATGCTACACCTCAGACGATTCCCCCGTTACTAGTACGCTTAGGCTGTGAGCGTACTATGCCTGCCGGTGGCAAGGTCCTATGTCGCTGTACAGAGCAGCTGGATTCTGAGAGTGTGCGGTGTACGCAGACTGTGGCCAGATCGTATTTTATTTGTCAAAGGAACCAAGAACTTCGATACGTTGAAAATTTGAAACGTTGAACATCTGAATGCTCAGCGTCTTTACTTACTTGAGTACAGATCTGAGATCTCGACTGATGCTGTCACGCGGCTTAGACGCCAATGCAATACCTGATTGAGTAGGTTTTCAGTTTCAAGGTGGCTACATACGCTTTAGGGCTGATCGCTCATCAGCTTATTCTCGCGATGAGCTGCAGTGATTAATGCTTAAAAAGCACTCACTGGCATGCGTTCGAGGGGTAAAACTTCATGGCACATCCTCCCGGCGCCGAAGAGGTGGCTTCAAATCATTCATTCGTAAGTGGTTTGCAAAGACTCGCCGGAATGCCGTCGAACGTTCGGGGCACGGTGACACAGTCACTGACATACAGCTAGGTATGTTCTGCGACATTGATTGTATTGTTGTGCCACCGATTGAGAACAAGCTACAAGCGTAGCTAGTAGGGCGCGCTGACATAGATCCGGCGCGAGAAAGGGGAGAGAAGACGCGTCCCCGCTACATCCGGATCGAGACCGCGGCCGCACTCCCGACCGCCCGCCGACGGCAATTTCTCAACGACCCCTTGGCCACCGGCCGCTCAGCTTGGTCCGTAGCCGCTCCATCTCGGCCCAGGAGAGGAGTGTCGGCAGCAGCCATGGAGTGCGACTTGGGTGCCCCTCTTTCTCTCCCTCATCCACCAGTCGCCTCCCCATGCCTATCGTCCAAGGTATCATGCGCGCCCTCGATGCGCGCGACTCCTCGGATGATTTTACAGAGAATCCGTACGGATATGTGCCCACCGAGTGGATATGCATTCTTTTCCTGGTCCTCTTCTCTCTGTCCACCGGTATGCCGCCCCTCTCGCTTCCGATCAGCTCGGTTCAAATGACCATTCCGTGCGACAGCCATTCATTTCTTCCAATTGGTGCACACCCGCCTATGGTGGCTCATACCTACGGTATGCACTGCCGGTGCTCTCGAGATCCTGGGCTGGGTCGGCAGGCTGTGGTCGAGTCTCAACGCCGACGCGGAAAATCCGTACCTGATGCAGTACGTGCTGCTATGCTGCCTTTCCTATCGTCGCCCCTGAGCAGCTTTACTAGAATCGTAACAACGATTATCGCGCCGACGCCATTGGTCGCAGCCAACTTTGTCATTCTGGGCGAGCTCATCTGGCGTCTCGGTCCCTCCTACAGCCGGCTAAGCCCTGTGTGGTGTGAGTCTGACATTTTTTTGCATTCATCCTCTAAAAATTACTCAACGTCTATGCTGCCAATTCAGATACGGCCGTCTTTGTGAGCTGTGTAAGCCTAGTTCTACGTCTGACAGCGCGTAGCATAATAACCGAGCGTAATAAGGATATCGTGTCGTTGGTGGTGCAAGCCGTCGGCGGCGGCATTGCTGCAACTGCTGTGAATCAGTACGAGAGCCCTGCTAATGTGCGTGTTACCAGCGTCTCTTTCTCCATCGCACTGACATACATTTCGGATGAAGGGCGGGCATATCATGTTGGCGGGTATCGCGTTCCAGATGGGTTCGTATCTAATTGCATGCGCTTCTCTCCTGATATTTACTCACAAGGACTGTATACACAGCGTCGATCACAGTGTACATGCTCCTCGCCGCCGAGTTCGTCTTCCGCTTCATGTATGACAGGCCCGCGAGGGACATCGTACACGCCTCAGGTCGCCATCACTTCAATCGGAACACAAAGTTAATGCTTCTCGGCCTGACTTTCAGCAGTCTCTGCATATATATCCGGTGCGTACCTGCCTGCATCTAGATGATGCATCTACTGCACGACTCAACTATCCTCCAGGTCTGTTTACCGAACAGTTGTAAGTCCCCGTATTGGGGTGAGGACGTCAGGACACGACTGAGAATGCTGCCACAGGAACTCGCCGAAGGCTGGGACGGCTATATTATCTCGACGCAGCACTACTTCAGTACGTTCCATACATTCAACGTTTTGCGTAGACTTGCTCACGTGATGCATCCTATATAGACTGGCTCGACGGCGGGATGATCGCGCTCGCGATGTTCTGCCTAAACTTCCTCCACCCGGGGTACCTCCTCGGTAAGCGCCACACGTGGAAGGTGCCCCTCGACAGCGTCGCGCCCGAGAAGCTGCGTAGCGAACCGAACACACCGGTGTAGACGACGGCAGACACGGGAAGCTGGGGAGGCCCTTGCTATAACTTTGCTCCCTTTGGCAATAGACGAACGCAAGGACCAAATAATCGGAGAATAAACCCATTGTATTATGTCCTATTTCATGTTGTAGCTTTACACTATAGCTCAGCCATCGTCTTCTTTAGCTGTACAGCTACTAATGTAGATTTTTCTTGGGTCGTCGGTCCCCTTTGTGGCCTGTCTTGCCGGACACGAGCAAGATGGATATCAACGTCATTGTAGTTTTTGTTCTGTTGTCCGCGATTCCGTTGACGGACGGCGGCTTACTGACGCGTCGACGGCACCTCAGCGGACAGGTCATCAAGTTCGTATCGTGTGCAGAGCTCGGACGGAAAACTGCATGTTCTCCGGGAGAAATACCACGATCACAACAAAGTAGTCTCCTCCGTTGTTGACCAAAACCATCCTGGAGTTATGCAGCAGGTGTGGGTCTCGTGTGCAAGCACGCTTACTTTGCCCAATGGTTGATTGATGCGATGGGCTCACAGCACCAATTATCTCGCATATAGAATATCTGCAGAGTATGATATCAATGCCCGCTCCGGTGACTGTCGTTCTTTTTTCCTGGTACACATAGCAGTACGAATGGTTTCGTGTCGTGTGTTAGTCGACGATAGCGCGATTCGGTGAACCTCATATTGGTGAGCTGATAGCTGTAGGTGTCGGCTACTTACTCTTTGGGTGACAGAGCTCTTGTCACAAGCCCCTCTTCCGATTTGACACGGCTCAGTGGGAAGCGGGCGCGAGCACGTGACAGGGTGGACTAGGACTAGGGGAGGCAAAAGACACCCTCTCAATGACAGTACCAGTGTTCGCCCTGTGAGAAGCGGGGGAACTCCGGCCAATCGGAACTCCTGAATTGCATAGCCATATCGGGAGGCGGAGGTGGTGCTCGAGCCGGAGCGCCCGTCCCGACGGCTTCGACGTCCACTGCGAGTGTCCGCGGCAGGTCCCAGCGCGAGCGAGCCGGTCGACTGTCACCGTCGCTGTGTCTGTCGCCGTCGGGCGAGGGCAGGCGTGGCTGAGGGACGGCATGGTCAGCATCCGCGCGTCAGACCCCCCGCTATCCGCCCATGCCGCTGCAGTGCCGGTCCCTGGCCGCACCTCCTCAAATACGCATTCCGTCCCGCTCTCTCGTCCAACCCGCATGGCCTACGCAGGTACGTCCATCTCTCCTATTCATCGCATCGCACTACAACATAGTAATCTGCAGATCTCCCCGCCGCCGCCGCCACCTCGGGCGTGACCAACTCGCCCGACTTTCGCAACAACCCGTACGGCTACACGCCCACAGAATGGATTTGCATTCTTTTCCTCGTCCTATTCTCCCTATCCACCGGTGCGCACAACCTCGCCCTATCCAACAACACAGCATAGCACTTATCATCGAACGCAGCCATACACGCTGCCCAGGCAGTCTATACCCGTCTCTGGTGGCTCTTCCTCACAGTATGCACTGCAGGCACAATCGAGATCATCGGATGGGCAGGCCGTCTCTGGTCCAGCCGCAACGTTCTCGCAAAGGATCCATACCTCATGCAGTAAGCAAACGTCACTCACTGTCCTCTTTCGATTCACCACTCAGCTTCCGCTCGTCTCAGGATCGTGACAACCATCATCGCACCAACGCCCCTTGTCGCAGCCAACTTCATCATCCTTGGCCAGCTCATCCGCAGACTAGGCCCCAGCTACAGTCGCCTCAGTCCAAAGTGGTGTACGTACTCCTCAGTCCCTCCTCCTGCACAGTATCTCACCGCTGTTTCCTCCAGACACCCTTGTCTTCGTATCCTGCGTGCGTTCCACTCTAGGCTTCATCAGCCCTCCTTCCGTGCTGACTGTACGCGCCGTCATGCGCACGCAGGACATCGCCGCTCTCATCACCCAAGCCGTTGGCGGCGCTACCGCCGCCACAGCCGTCAACCAAAACAACAGCCCTGATAAAGGCGGGCACGTCATGCTCGGCGGTATCGTCTTCCAAATGGGTGCGTTCTCCCTTTCCCTCCATCCGTCGCGCGACTGACGGATGCACCGCCCACAGCGTCGATCACGATCTACATGGCCCTCGCCGCGGAGTTCATTCTCCGCTTCCTCTGGAAGAGCCCCGTCCGCGCCGCGGACGCCAGTCCTGTCTACCCATTCGACCGCAACGCGAAGCTCATGCTCGCCGGGCTCACCCTCAGTAGCCTCTGCATTTACGTCCGGTGCGTGTCTCCCCGCGTGGTGGTACGGGCTGGACGGCGTATTGATGCACTCGTGATTTAGGAGCGTGTACCGGACGATCGAGCTCGCAAATGGGTGGACCGGGTATGTCATACACACCCAGCGGTACTTCGGTGCGTGTTTCGCTCGTCGTTGTCACCTACTCATTGCTCACCCATCTCCTACCCTCTTTTTCCCCCCAAATATTTCTCCCAAATCCCCCGGCTGTCCACCTCTCCGTGGCCCTCGCATGCACTACTCAGACTGGTTGGACGGTGGCATGATCTGCCTCGCCATATTCGTCGTCAACATCTTCCACCCCGGCCTGCTCCTCGGCAAGGCCGACGCCTGGAAGACTGTCGCTGTAACACCCGAGAATTCGGATAAGCATGCAGTATAAGCAGGCTACTGTGCGCTAGCGGAGGGATGAACCATTGTAATACACGAACGGCTGGTAAGGAGACGCGCTGAGCATATATAGGGCGCCTTGGGAACAACCATGACGATCTAGAGCTTGGTGATTCTGTTGAAAATAGAGAACATGTACCGGTATAATTGGTGCAAACTTCCGACCGTAACCTATCTGCCACTCTCTGACCCCCACTGGGTAGCGATGTCATCTTAATGTTGTTATTGACTTAGCGTATAGTCTCATATCAAGACCCTCCACGCAGCGCTAGCGTAGACTTAGCGTACTTGGCGTACACGTAGAGCACTATTTTATTTTTTTTCACTTGCTCGCCCTTCAGCTTCAAGTCCATCGTGTACAGCACATTCAATGAGAAGAACTTACGGAGAGAGACCAAGAAGGTCTGCGTACAAGACCGATTTCGTGCCTGTGATGGGCCCATCGTTTGTGATTCACCACAATAGACGGTATGTATGCCCAGCGCAATTCATCTCACACAAGGGCTCAGACGCCTCACCATGATCAGCGTAATTCTGTGTCATCCGAGAATCGGTCATACATCCGCCAAGCTACCCGACGCACCATATGCACCCACACACGCCCACTAGTCTTCTATCACGATCACGTCCGCAGCGGGCGTCCACGCAGCCCTCCTCCGCCTCGCTGGTGGCGCACTGACCACTTCGACCTCATC
This sequence comes from Daedalea quercina L-15889, assembly GCA_001632345.1. Taxonomy (NCBI): domain Eukaryota; kingdom Fungi; phylum Basidiomycota; class Agaricomycetes; order Polyporales; family Fomitopsidaceae; genus Fomitopsis; species Fomitopsis quercina. Next base: position 73,966 of record KV429118.1, read on the forward strand.
CGCACCTCCGCCACCCCCCTGCGCGCGCTCGCGTTTCCGCTTCGCGCCCGCACGAGAGCGTGTCACTATGTTTACCTCGTCGTCCGAATCGTCGATCGTGATTGCCTCTGTTCGCGTGGAGCCCGCACCTGTCGACCCTGCACGGGAGCCAGGTGTTAGGGAGGCAGTAGCTTTGGCCTTGCCTTTGCCCTTCGCGGGAGCCGCTGGTGGAGTGGGGTGCGCGTAGAGCTCGGTCCATTGGCGTGCGGTGCGGTCGTGCTGCGTCCGGTTGCGAATGTACTCAGTAGCTATCGGTGGTACGAGTGGATCCTCTGCGGGATGCTCAGCGGCGCTCGGGGAATGCGGATAGGGGCAGGGAAGACTGACTGGGATTAGGGTCCGTGAGGAGAGAGGAGAGGGAGAGAATGACTTTGAACAAGGAAAGGGCGGGAGACCAGTTGTGCTTGAGGATGTCGATGCAGATGTTGCCCCGGTCGTTGATGTTCATGTGATATATCCTGCACCAAATGCGTCAGCGCGACCGCACTCGCGTCCCCGACGCGACGCGACGCGGCGGGCGGGCGGACGGGCACGCGACTTACCGCGTACGGAACGTGACCTTAGGCGCGCTGAACCTGTGGCTGGGGCTCAGCCACACTCGCAGGACAGATGGCGGGACTTACGGGTAGTCGCGGGCGAGGTTGATCTCGACGTGGAAAAGGCCGCCCTCGTACACGCTCCCCTCTGGCCCTGGGATCGTCGCCTCCCAATTGAAGAGATTGTCGTCTGACGGCGCGAGCGTGATGTTGCCGAGATCCTCCTTCTTCAGGTCAGCGATCTCGCGGTGTATCCGCTTGATGGTAGTCTGGGGAGATCCATCAGAAAGCGCGGATGCGGGGGAGAGGGCGTCCTGAATACCTACGGATGAGGAGAGCGGGGGAGGCATGTTGAACGTCGGAGGTCAAGGCGAAGCTGAGGACGCCGGCGAACATTACGGACAGGTAAGCACCCAGATATTTAACGCAGGTAAATAATCGTTTCGAGATACCCGCCGTGAGCGAGTCGGACTGAGTCAAGGACTCCTCGGCTTCTCACCGCGACCATCGCCATATAACTCGGACTGCCTGCCTCTAGGACGGCGGGTACTACCATGATCACTCGAATATCGTTCCGCGTCCCAATCTAAGCTTGTATTTTATCTATGTTCGGCGAACGTCCATCTGGCAGCCCCCGCGTCCCCAGCCCTTGGGACCCCTTCTTGCCCTCTCCGCCCTCTGGCTGCTCTGCGGAGAGTCTCAAGCACATCACCGACGGTGTTCCCAAACTCGTACCAGAAGTTGAAGAGGTAGCTGCCCTCCTGCATAGCGCTCGTAGAGTAACTCATCATGGCACACAGGGTAACATCGAGTACAAGCTCAAGCTCACGCACATCTCTCCCGCCCGCTTTGCGCGCCTCGTCACTCAGCTAAAATGGCGTCTCCTCGAGGGCAGCGGCCAGGCTTACTACGAGCTCGGCGTCGCCGATAGTGGCGCGCTCATTGGCCTCTCCCGCGCCGACCTGGAAGCATCTCTAGAGACCTTAGACCGCATGGCAGGTGAAATTGGCGCATCTGTCATTGTAGTGAAGGAGATCGATGTTCCACCCGCTATGTATGCCCTCGCCGAGGAGGCCTCTCGCTACATTGACCCTAAGACGGGTGAGTGGGCCGGCCGCATGCACGCACGCCGCCGTCGCGGTCCCTACATGGGAATCGATGACGACGCAGCCACGACGGAGACAACGGAAACAGAGACGGAGCTCGAGACGACGGACGTGGACGACGATGACACGGGCACGAGCCCATTCACGCCCGCAGACTCGGGTTCTTTGCACACGTCGCCCCTTCTTGGCCTCCCACTCCCGACCAGCTTCGCACACCGGCTTACCACGCATCCTAACCGACCTTCAGCTCAGTCTTCGCCATACATTGCACCCTTTGATGATGACCTCGCCATGTTCTCCATGGAGCCCGAGCCGCCGCACCTCGACATCGACACAATCGAAGACGCAACTCCCATTCTTGCAGCCTCTCCGCCATCTTTCGTCGTCGACCTCGAGATAGCGTCAGTGTACAAGCCGAGGCCGCTCAAGCGCCCCGCGTCCCTGGCTGCTCATGGTGGGCCTATGGCGCTACACGGGCGAGCGGGGCGACGCGCCAAGTACGAGAAGAAGGAGGCCAGCAAAGAGAAGAAGGTGCATCCGTGGCAGACGGGTGGCATGGTGCCTGCGGCGCGCAAGGGGAGTGCTGCCGAAGCAAGGGCTGGTCCCGACGCAAGGACGATAATTCCGAATAGAGAGGAGACGAAGGCCGCGCTTCGGAGGCAGGCGCGCGAACGGAAACGCGACGAGAAGCGGCAGATCTTGCTTACGGCGAGCGGTCTTACACCATCCCTGGATTTGAACGACACCAGTGCACCGGCGAGCCCTTTAGTCAAGAAAGACGACTCACCCGTTCTTCTAGGCCATTCTGTCACCAAAGTTGATGAGGCTTCAACGACAGGGTCCCAATTGGTAGCTGTGGACACTGTGACGGGAGACCTTGTTTCTGGCTTGGTGTCTCTCCACGTCAGCGTAGATCAACGCAAACCAGCGAATGATGACACGAGCATAGCGGTTCCTGCCACCAGCGCAGAAAATTCAAATCCGACGAACGAGTTGCCGGTCGTCCCGCCCACTGCCACCGCCCTGCATACGGGAGAGCCGCGTCTGATCGTCGAGGCGCTCGTTGTACGCAAACAGTCCTTAGAGGAGACATTCGTGGACTTTGGCAATTTTCAGTTAGTATGATGCATGGACAATTTGTATTCTCAGAAGGCCAAGCAATGGCGTCGTGGATAATTGTGATTGCGAGGCGGCTGTACCACTATTGCGTGTTTCTTGACCGTGTACATACGCAGCTTCCGGAATACTTATACTACGCCAATTCTATAGGTTGTCGTCCGAGCCTCTTCAATGAAACTCTAGATCTCTCGTCTCAAGATGGTCGCGATACGTCGCTCCCGGTCATCGGAAAAATTATCCATACTCCATCTGATACGTTTCCTATATCGTGGCTTGTCCTGGACCCCTGTGTACTTCCCAAAGTTGTTATGAGCACTGTCCTGGAGTAAGCACAAGCCCTTGTAAGGGCAAAATGGGGTTGTGTACTTCCCAAAGTTGTTATGAGCACTGTCGCCATTATTGCGGGTAAATTTCTTATTGAGTACTGAATATTGAATGACGGCACACGCGCTATAATGGTGAAGTACAAACGTCAGAACTTCTGCAAACGACACATTCCCAGACACTGTTTACAGCACCTGCATGGCCCAGGCATTCATATTCATCCCTCGCTTGTGTGTTTGTTTATTCCCTTTATTGTCACTGAGGGCGAGACGCTATGTAGATAGTACATACTCGTCTCGCCCGATAGCCTGATCTACGTACTTACATGGCTCGTCGCCGAGGCTTCGGGTAGTGTGGTTGTTGTACAGTGAAGATTGTATCGGGGAAGGTAGATTCTCGTCGCCCTCATCATGTCCTCTTCGAGACCGTCCCTTGTCTGTCCATTGACAAGCCATCATAGGTTGTCATGAACCGGCCTGTATCGTTGATGTATCGGAATATGGGCTTCGTCGTCACTTTCGAGGTGAGGAGATTGTTGAGACCGTACTGCTGGCCTACGTCGCGTGCGAGTCGCGCTCGTTGGTCGCTGAATGCAAGGCATTCGAGTAGGTAGCGGTAGACTGTTTCTCGCAACATGTGTCAGTTTGGGCAGATTGGAGAGTTTGCTTTCTGGATCCTGTGGGGGTGACGCTGCAGCGGGATGTGCTCGGTTCATAACTGTATCAACAGACTTGCCTGCTTTCTGGGCGGATTCTCCGCAATCTTCATGTACTTCGCGGAGGACATCTCCGGGTCGATCCTATTCATTTGTGTTGCCCTCGGTGACTCTTTCCACTCCTCCTTGGCCCTCCTCTTGAGTTCCTCGTTGCAGGGTTGACGTATCTTGGATACGCTCGGCGGCTGTGCCTTCTTTCGTCAGCCAGCCTGGGAGATCCTTAACCGGGCTGCTATTCCCTCTCGCCGCCTTCTTCGCCTCTGCATCCGCTAACTCGTTCCCCTCCACGTTAGGGCGTCTTGGGACCCATCGCAAGGTGAGATCAATGTTCGGGTGATCCTTCGCTGCGCCAGACACATGCGCACTTCGACAGCAAATCGCATGAATGCTCCCAGTCGTGGACTTGATAGAGGGAGTCGCTTGCTATCATGTGTTATATATTGAGTTTGTTTCTTCCTGAGTTCGCATGCGTGAAAGTGCAATCTGGACGTGATAATAATTATCTTGGTAAGGACGGAACATATGTACGAAACTTGGGACACAGCAAAAAGTGAATCTCAGCTCATCCGAGACTCACCGCGAATACCGTACAGATAGACATGCCCGACAGCACATTATCACTGACTGCGAAACACTACGCAGACGATACTCAGCGACGCCCAAACGTTGACGCAAATCGCACTTACCCAGCAGAACGCAGTACGTGTACTCCTGTCATCTATTGTGGCATGCCCTGGAGCTCTACCCGAGGACAGAAGTGCGCGTATGTAACCCCGTCGCGAGCTATCATCGCTTCGTGCCATCCTTTGTAGATGGGCCACTACGAAATCCTCCAGCATCCAGCGCCTCCTTCGCAGCCTGAGAGATGTATTTCCACCTATGTGAGCCGAGATGCACCCCGCCGTACCAGCGGAACACGATCAGCACGACGTTGTCACAGGACGACGCCTCCAGCAGTCGCTCAAGCCTCTCGCCGGCACCAGCCTCGCCACCGTCGTCCGCACATAACCGTACTCCGTTCGGAGCGGAATAGGATACGCTCCGCCATGCCCACATTGCGTGGGTCGCACGTCGGGTGCGCGAGACAGTCGACTTGAGATGGGTGAGGAGACGCGCGACGTCCTCGGTTGCATCGGGTTCGCCGCACGCAGCCTTGCGTTCTGGCAGCCTTGAAGCGAAGGACTCGAAGGTAGACTTTGAGTGTACGAGGATGGACGAGGACGAGATGGGGTTGGGCCAGCCTGAAGATACATCACCGCTCGATGGACGGGTAGAGGCATGCCGATCCCATCGCGGCAGAAGTGGTCGTTGTCTCGTGCCAGCACGAATGGTACCACAGCAGATGGTGAAGGCTCGGGGTGCCGTCACATACATCAGACACGCGAAGTTGAGCGCATACGGCGCGTCGCCTGAGCGTGTCTCTAGTATACTATGTACAACTTGTTTTCCCACGCAAACTCTATCACTCAACGGCGCAGGCACTGTAGACCAGATGATATTCATGTTCATTGCACAGTCATATATACTTATGTAAGGAACACCGAATGGGTGGATGGTTGCCACATAATACATCGAGGCAGAACAAACATCGAAGATACGAACCCCCTAGCACGCTCAGGCTCAGGTTCACACAGCCTTCTCCTCGAGCGAACCGGCGTCATGTATCTCATGCTTGTCCAGATCATGCGTGGGCTGCACCTGGCTGAGGTCCTGCTTCCCGACATCCCGGCTGATCCGCCACGCTGTGAACGCGTTGCCCTGCGCGAAGATCGCCTCGACCTCCTCGAGCGTCCGCCCGGCCGTCTCGGGGAAGCAGAAGAAGATGTGGATGCACGCGGCAAAGTTGAACGTGCCGAAGATGAAGTACGTCTTGTACGCGATGTTCGACAGCGCCGGCGGCACGAACCATGCGAGCGCAAAGTTGAATAACCAGTTCGTAGCCGTCGCGACCGACACGGCCTTTGCACGGACGCGCATCGGGAACAGTTCCGCGGGGTACGTCCATGAGACGGGCCCCATGGTGACGGCGAAGGAGCAGACGAAGAGGTAGGAGCAGACGATGATCGCCTTTGTCGCGTGGTCGTTGCCCACGACAAGCCAGATCTCTGCACGGGCAGGACTGTGTTAGCACGACATGAGAGGGCATTAGGGTCTCGGGAGAACTCACTGTCTTGATTGATATATCCCCAGTGACCGAGGCGGCCCTGAAGACCACCGACGAGGAAAAGCCAGAAGCCCATGAGGGCTGTGCCGGCGAGCAGGAGCGGGCGACGGCCCCAGCGGTCGATGTAGATGATCGCGGGGATGGTCATGGCGACGTTCAGGACGTACTGCACCGAGTCGGCAATCAGATTGGCGCGACGACCCGTCAAGCCCGCGCCCTCAAACACGTAGACGATGTAGTACCTGCCACGCGCACCATTGATCAACAAGCAAGGTGGGCGGGACGGCAAGGAACGCACATCATGACATTTATACCAGAGAGCTGGGACCACATCTGAAGGGACATGCCGAGGCCGACACGACGGACGATGCCAGGCTTGATCAAGTCGAGGTAGGACTTGGCGCCCTGCGTGCGCTCGAAAGTGATCTGTTCCTTAATCTCCGTGTACTCCAGTTGGACGAGCGGGTGCTTGCTGTCACCTCCGCCGTGCAGGTCGGCGAGGATCTGGAGGGCCTCCTGCTCACTGATGGCACACCGTCGTCAGTGGGAGATCCACGTGAGATGCTGCTCGAACGCACCGGCCGCGGTCCATGAGCCAACGGGGAGACTCTGGAAAGAAGAGCATGCCGACGGAAAGGACGATGGCCGGAATCATCTGGATGCCCCAAGGAATGCGGAAGGAGGCGTTCCCGTTGATGTAAGAGCAGCCGAATTCAATAAAGTATTGAAGGAGGATGCCCCATGTGGTTGACCTAGACAACTAGGGATCGGTCGGTATGTGGCTAGAGAGTTATATGTGCTTACCATTGCTGCAACGAAACGATACGGCCACGGATGTTGGGAGGGGTGATCTCGGATTGGTAGATAGGGACGATGGCCGTGGAGGTACCGATGGATAGTCCTGCAATGACACGACCGACAAGAAGCATAGCGACATTCTGCAGACATGGGGATATGAGCACTGGCGCAAATATGAACATTCCATGCGCGTGCGCGTGCACGACTAGTACTCACCTGAGCCGCACACTGGAAGATACAGCCGATAACCCAGAGCCAGCCGCTGAGGATGATGGTCTGCTTGCGACCAAAGCGGTCTGCAAGCCAGGTAACCGCCAAGGCACCAGCGAAGGAGCCAGCAGGCATGGAGGCGACGATTCCTCCCTGCCTATTTGGGCCCGGATAACCAAAGTACTCGTTATAGGCGGGATTCTAGGAGCGCGATGGTCAGATGGAGGTGTTAGGAAGCAGTGAGATTTGAGTGACTGACGTTGAGGACGGCGGACATGGACGCGATGTCCAATCCAAAGAGGCCACCGCCGATACATGCGAAGGACCCTGCGGCAGGATTAGCAGCTGGGATAGAGTGAAAAGAAAAGGATTTGGACTGACCGACGATGTACGGGTTTGCCGCGATGGCGGGACTATATCCTTTGCCCATGGCGAGTACCACGACTGCGATTGTAGGGGAAGGTAATGGTCTCTGCGCTTAAATAACAAGATGGCAGTCAGCTTGAAGCCAGCTACCACACGTCGCGTGATGGCTCGACTCCTGCGGCGTATCTGACAACGTGGGTTCTTTGGTCACTTCTGAGAGCATTAAGGGCATCGTGCTCCATACAGGGGTCCTTCTTGAACCTTGAACGACGCGCTGCCCATTTGACTGTTCTACGCTCAGCTCCGCCATACCATATGCAACTGAAGGACCGCCTAAGGGAAGCAGGGTCCTTCAGTCGCATATGGGCAGGCACGAACGTCCGCGGCACTCCATGACTCGCATGGGAGGTGTTTGCATCGTGACCTGGTCAGATGCCAGGCATACTTACGTCGAGTACGGAACTGTCGGATTTTGAGTTTGACATGCCCTCGCATCGCTTATCCCAAGGCGACCGGCCTGACCACACCCCGATGAGTACGGAACGCGAGGCTACCTGAGACTCGCCGTCCCAGATGCATGCTGCATTTCTTTGAAAGTGTAGCCTGCGCAAGGGACGACTATGCGCGAATGGACGCACAGTGTGGTGCCGGAAGTAGGGCACATTCACGGTAGTTGCCGCTTGAGCCTGACGCGTCCTAACTGTCATGGGTATTGATTCTAGGAATGCGCCGCATGTCACCGCAATTCCAATGTAATTCGCCCTCTGTAGATAGCTGACGACCTGCCTGGTCACAAACATCAATCTCGTTGCTGATGACGAGTGCACAACGGAAGAGATGTGTGGCGTACCTTAGGCATGGCGTGCATGCTTCTCTTTGCTCTACCTCCCAGTCACTCAGCTGCGCTCGGCGAACGCACTTTGGACGCTCGACGAGATCCATATTCCTTACAGTCGTGAGCAGCGGAGAAAGGATAGTATATTCCGCACGGGATAAGCGAATGGCGATGAGTAGCTACATGCAGACTCTGAGCAGAATAATGTGATCAAAGATACAAACCTGCGTTCAGGCTCACGCCTTCTCCTCGAGCGAGCCCGCGTCATGCTCATCGAGATCGTGCGCGGGCTGCACCTGGCTGAGGTCCTGTCTCCCGACATCCCGGCTGATCCGCCACGCCGTGAACGTGTTGCCCTGCGCGAAGATCGCCTCGACTTCCTCGAGCGTCCGCCCGGCCGTCTCGGGAAAGCAGAAGAAGACATGCACGCACGCGACGAAGTTGAACGTGCCAAAGATGAAGTACGTCTTGTACGCGATGTTCGACAGCGCCGGCGGCACGAACCATGCGAGCGCAAAGCCGAACGCCCAGTTCGTCGCCGTCGCGAGTGACACGGCCTTTGCGCGGACGCGCATCGGGAAGAGCTCCGCGGGGTACGTCCACGAGACGGGCCCCATGGTGACGGCAAAGGAGCAGACGAAGAGGTAGGAGCAGACGATGATCGCCTTTGTCGCGTGGTCGTTGCCCGCGACGAGCCAGATCTCTGCGCGGGGTCAGTGGCATGAACACGACGGGCGCGGGAGGCTCACTGTCTGTGCCGACGTCACCCCAGTGGCCGAAGCGGCCCTGGAGGCCGCCGACGAGAAAGAGCCAGAAGCCCATGAGCGCCGTGCCGGCGATCAGGAGCGGGCGGCGGCCCCAGCGGTCGACGTAGAGGATGGCGGGGATGGTCATGGCGACGTTCAGGACGTACTGCACCGAGTCGGCGATGAGGTTGGCGCGGCGGCCGGTCAGGCCCGCACCCTCGAACACGTAGACGATGTAGTACCTGCGCGCGCGCCACTGATCAACGTGCACGCGGAACAGGGGAGTGAGCCACGCACATCATGACGTTTATGCCGGAGAGCTGGGACCACATCTGGAGGGACATGCCGAGACCGACGCGGCGGACGATGCCAGGCTTGAAGAGGTCGAGGTAGGACTTGGCGCCGTGCGTGCGCTCAAAGGTGACCTGCTCCTTGATCTCTGCGTACTCGAGCTGGACGAGCGGGTGGTTGCTGTCGCCTCTGCCGTGCAGGTCGGCGAGGATCTGGAGGGCCTCCTGCTCACTGGTGTCCAGACTGTCGTCAGTGGGAGACCCAGGGAAGATGCAGCTCGAACGCCGCACCGGTCGCGGTCCATGAGCCAACGGGGAGACTCTGGGAAGAAGAGCATGCCGAGGGAGAGGATGATGGCGGGGATCATCTGGATGCCCCAAGGAATGCGAAAGGAGGCGTCGCCGTTGATGTAGGAGCAGCCAAACTCGACAAAGTATTGGAGGAGAATACCCCAGTTGATTGACCTGGAGAAGATGAGGCGGTATGGGTGTGTCGAAGAGTATGGGGGCGTACCATTGCTGCATGGAGACGAGACGACCGCGGATGGCGGGAGGGGTGATCTCGGATTGGTAGATAGGGACGGCGGAGGAGGCGATACCGACGGCAAGGCCAGCAATGAGACGGCCAGCGACGAGCATGGCGACGTTCTGTGGGAGAGCGGTGAGCGAGCGCGCGAGCAGTGAGAAAAGCGGCGGGCCTGGGAGGCGGACTGGAGGATGCAGCCAATAAGCCATATGCAGCCGCTGAGGATGATGGACGACTTGCGACCTATGCGGTCCGCAAGGCAAGTGACGGCGAGTGCGCCTGCGAAGGAGCCTGCGGGCATGGAGGCGACGATGCCACCCTGCGTCGTTGAGGGTGGGTAGCCAAAGTATTCGTTGTAGGCGGGGCTCTAGGAGTGCGGTGGTGAGATGAGGAGGGGGCGAAAGTGGAGGGACAGACGTTGAGGACCGCGGACATGGAGGAGATGTCGAGACCGAAGAGGCCGCCGCCGATGCATGCGAAGGTGCCTGTGGTGTGATAAGCGGCGGGTGAGAAAAGGCGAAGGGGGGACTGACCGACGATGTAGGGGTTTGCGGCGATGGAGGGACTGTAGCGTTTGGCCATGGCGAGGGCGTTGTCGGGGGAGGCGGACGGGCGGGCGCGAGCATGGGAGGCGGGGGAAGTGTGGCGCGAAGAGTTGAGCGGAGAGGTGAGGCCACTCAGCAGACACTGGGAGGCGAAGTCAGCTGAACGGGATGCATCAGAGGCAGCCACCGACGAACGAACGAACGCACCGGATTCTGTCCAACGGCGCGCAACCTTCTCCACAGAGGCCACGCGCGCATAGCCTATGGTAGTCGGCCACCGTGACTGCGACTGGGACATGGCGCCGACGCTCGACTCGTCGCATGCGCTGCGAACGACAGAGTGCGCTCGATCACGCGGGGGCGATCGAGGTCGATGATCGGGCGGGATGGGTCGGCGACAATGGCGGCCACTCTCTCTTCAGACTCCGCGCGTATTCGCAGGCCTCTCGAGCAGGACCCTTGCCTGTAACTCGACTCCCTTGCCGGCCGACGACCCTCAAGGTTACTTACGAACATCGAATGCGGCTACAGTCACACATTCTACCTCCTGGAATGAAAAAAAATCCGTCTGTCAGTGCGCGTTGCAAGCCGACTCCAGGCGCACACTGGCGCCATCAGTCCCAAATTGAGCCGCAGCGCATGGCCATCGGCCGCGATGGCGCCCGCCAAAAAGAACTCATACATAAACATCGGGATCAGTCCCCCCTCCATTATCCACCTCACAGCCATTCCGTCTTGTTGCACCGCGATGGCTGCGAGACTCCGTTGTGGCGCATCTGACACTTGGCTTTCGCCGTGCTTTGCGCCCCAAAATGGACCACCCTTCTGCACGCTCTCCACCCTGCCTTGCTGGCAACCACTGCCAGTACGGCTCGCATACACCAACGCGCAACATCGTCCGCGCACTTTCACAGCACTCGCATCACCCAGGCACCGCACTCCATTCTTCGCTTGAAAGGAAGGCGCGTCCTGGCCGCGTCAGGTGCTACATAACTTCCGTATTTAACGGCGCACGATGGTCGACATTGAACCAGCCTATCGTCGTCCTCGCTGCATCAATAGTACCCGTACCCACTGACAGCGGTGTCGCGAGGCCATCTGGGAGACCTCACTGCAAGTCCGGTCATGATGGCATCGTCGAATCACCGATCGGACCAGAGCTCGAGTGTTCATCAGCACGAGTCCCGGGCCAGGTCGACGATGGCGTCTGCAGTCACTGCACCTTGCTGCGTTCATCCGCTGACAGAGTTCCGTCTCGGCTTGTCAGCATCACTACCCCAGACATGTCTGTCCCGTCTCTTGCACACAGGAATGCATCCGTAGCGCTCCAATAATCACCCACTCACCACTCACGACTGCTCCCGGAGAAGTACTTGCGACGGCTCAACGCGTTGATAGCGCGGCGCTCGACACTGTCAGCTGAGTCGACATATCTGATTGAGTCGAAATGCGAATCTTTAGACGCTTGTGGACCTTTCAGCAACACCGGACAACAACACCGGGTACCCCCTGCAACCGTACCCAACACAACACGTCGGATGGGCTCCAAAGCCAGGCTTCCGTGACACTCTCTTCGTGTTCACGGGCGAGAGCAGCCACTGCCTGCGACCATAATGTAGACTCACCGAAATCAGAAATGGTTACCGGTCAACTGTTCAAACGTCTCTTTTGCTGACATGGCTATGAAATTGACCGTCCGAGACAACGGATGTGCGCTCTCGAGCCACCTCTACCGACAGGGAGGTGGACTGAACGGCGTTCTGACCTCCCAGGTGTCGCCTAGGTGTCTCCTGATCCCCGCTTACTCGTGGCGCCTTCGTCAAAGGCGAGACCTCATAGGCTCACGGCTGTGTAGGCTGTGGACACACACACCTTGCTACGTCTCAGTAGGTGGCCCTTGCTGTAGCTCCTATCTGTGGATTCGAAGCTTCTGCGCGCCTGACCATCGACTGGATACTCCTCTGTTGTTGTCGTCTCGGACTCACTGGATGCCTTCCCGCAGAAATTTACAGCGCGTTCTATCCTAGATTCACGCTCTAAACCTCCCCGGCACGTCGGCCCATCTCGCTTGTCGACCTCTCGAACTCCGGCACCCCCGTTCTAAACCTTAATCTGGAAGGGGGGTCAGAGGTTGAAAAGCATAAACATACCGTCGGTGTTCGAATTCTCGCTCTCTCGTTGGCTGTCCCCCCATCACTGCGGTTGCCTCCGACGTCCTGTTATGCATTTACATCACAGATCATAGGTCGTCGCTGCGGTTTAGCGACCCTCGCTATTCTTGCGCCACAGGCGATGTTCGACGTCCGCTCTAGCTTTACCAGCGCCCGTAAATCCTGCGGAAAGGCATCCACTGGCAAGACATCATCGCAAGTCGCACGAGTATTAATTCGAGCAATGCACTGTGCAACATTCGACATGTCGCAACGTGTTAACATAATTTTCCCTCTGTTAGCCCTTATGCCCCAAGAACCTGCCCGGGCACACGCCGGCAACATAAGCCCATCCCCCTACTCAACCGGCCTGACACATAGCGCGTCAGCAGTCGATGTGCAGAGGAAGCAACACAGTCACGAACCTGATTTCCCGCCTGGGGTTGACGTGGAGCGAATTGTGGCTGGGGAGCCCGAGGATCCGTGGGTACGCGTTGAGATTCTTGTGTAGGGTCAGCTGGAAGACGGATGAACCGCCGTGACTATGTCATCGTCGTAAGTCGATGTCCGCAACACCCAAGAGGATCGCTACTGACCGAGCGATGATAACGGAGTATGCCAGGAAGAAGACCCAGATCCTGTACCACCTACACACACTCGATGAGCATCCGCAATTCTTTGAAGAGCATCCTCGACAGGTACCGCTCGCCGTAGTTTTCTATGACCTTATCCTTGTTCGCAAGCCAGTTCTTGTACCACCGCCAGATCGTCGCGCTGTAGTGTACACCGAACACGTCAATGTTCTTCACCTCGAACCCAGCCTTCTCAACCTGGCTGACGACCCAGCCGAGCGAGCAAGACGCATCCGCGCCCGGGAAAATATACTTGTTCATGAACAGACCCCTGTGCGCGCAGGCGCGTGAACGGTCGGTGCGTGGCATGTGCGACCAGGTAAATGAAGGCATACCAGATGAGATCCTCGTACTGCCAGTGGGGACGGAGACCGGCAACCTGGAGGAGGAAGACACCGTCGTCTTCAAGGAGATCATAGATCTGCTTGAGGAACGACTGGTAGCGCCGGATGCCGACATGCTACCAACACAATGAGTGCACGTCCCCTGGCCTGCAATCAACGCACCTCGGCCATCTCAAGGGATACAATCTTTGTGTACGCGCCCTTACCACCGGGCATATCGCGGTAGTCCGCGCACAAAATTTTGTGGCGATTAGGGTCCCCGCCCTTGACACGACGTCTATGAGCGGCGCGGAACGGAGGAGCAATATGTCGTCCAGGCACTCACGTTCTTCTGGATGCGCTCATTTCCGAATTTGGCCTGGTTACGTGCGAGAGTGAGGCCGGTAACAGAAGCACAGTCGTAGTTCTTGGCAGCAAACGCGCACAGCGTACCCCAACCACAGCCGATGTCGAGAAGACGGTCATCAGGCCCGAGGTCGAGCTACGGAAGACTCAGGATCGCGAGCAACACCGACAAAACCAACTGAGCGTACCTTCTCGCAAACGACTGTCAGTTTGTTGTCCTGCAGCTTTTCGAGCGTCTCCTCCTCCTCGAGGTTGCTAACAATGCCAGAAGTGTATACCATCCGCGGTCCGAGGAACCATTCGTAAAAGTCGTCACCACCTAAGCAACACGATGACACGTTGTAATTGGTTGAAGATGAGGCAATCAGGACTTACGGTCGTAAGTGTCACGCACTTGCTCCTCGTCTTGACCGCGCTCGTGGCGAAGGACGTCAGGGATGAGGTTGAAGAAAACGTATTTGAAGAGCTCGGGCGTAAATACCATCTTGGCCCAGTCATGTCGTTGTTCCATAATGTCAAGCACGTCACCTACGGCAGAAGAGCATGTCAGGGAGCGCGACGTGTACTCAGGGGCAACACAATTAACCATTGAAATCGATTTTGCCCTCGAAATACGCGTCGTAGAAGATCTGCATGGGAATCCTCTCCTTGCCGTGATACTTGGCCTTGAGTTCTTCGTCGTGAATGGTGATGTATTCCTCGATATTCCTACCGGGGAGCTGGACCTTGGTGTTCTTCCTCGGGCCGTACATGCTCATGAGGGTCCAATATGCAACAGTAACGGGGACGCCGAGAAGAAGGACCATGAAGATATAGGTCTTGAAGCCGCCACGGCTGACGATGGGTAGTATGCGCTTGACGAGCCATGGCACGCCGAGGACGAGGGCGGCAAGGTGAAGGTTATTGAAGGAACCGTTGCCCTCTGCGAGGCCAACGAGGGGCGCATTCTTGATGGCGGGCGTGTCTGTCCTTGTGACCGAATAGGAAGACATGTGCATGCTGCTCGACGCGACGGGGCGGGACATGGCTGCAGCAACGCGGTTGCTGAAAACGCGCGACGCGACCGAGTTTATTCGCTGGCACACGTCACGTGCGTAACACGTAGCGCGTCCTTGCTGCGCGCTCAACGGGCGCCAACGACCTCTACGGACTACTTACCACCTCCTGCCACCGTCCTCGCCGCCAGCTGCATCCTCAGAATGTCCTACCTCCCGAGCAGCCACAACCGGTCTCCCCCTCCGCTTCAGCACCCGGTCCCGACGCACCCCGCTTATATTCCCGAGCCACCCTCCACGCCCATTTCGCCGCAGGGCTACCAGCGCTACACCAGCTCTCCACCCGTCCAGCCCACATTCACCCAGCCTATCCCCCAACAGAGCCAGGCCGGCCGCGTTCCACATACTTACCCTAACCAGCAAGGCGCATACAACCCCGTCGGGTCTCCTCCGCGCCAACCGGCTGCCCCACAAGGCGGAATCAACATACCAAATGCGCCCGTCGACTTCTCGACATGGGGAATCAACGACGCGACTGCACAATTCGGCATGCAAATGGGGCGCAGCGCGGTAGCCGCTGGCCAGGACTATGTGCAGAAAAACGTATGTGTAGTCGTCATACTGCGTTCGTGCGCCACATTGATCACTGGACACGCGTAGCTTGGCGGCCTCATCCCCATCTCGGTGCTCAAACACCACTTCAACGTCTCCAATTCATATGTGATGAACAAGCTCCGCCTTCTCCTCTTCCCTTGGCGGCATAAGCCTTGGTCTCGCCGCGTCCGGCGGTCAGAAAACGGTCAGGCAGAATGGCAGGCACCGCGTGAGGACCTCAACGCCCCCGACCTTTACATTCCCCGTATGTGCACTACTGTGCTTTCTACGTGAACTGAGCATATCGAGTCCTTGACAGTCATGGCCACGGTGACATACGTGCTCCTGGCAGGCCTACACTCCGGCCTGCACTCCCGCTTCCATCCCGAGATTCTTGGCATCACTGCATCCAAGGCCCTCGCAGTCATCCTCATGGATTTCATGTTCATCAAGCTTGGTTGCTATTTCCTGAACATTTCTGTGCGTCTGTCTTCATCACCGCCACTCTTCAACTCACACGTCGACCATCGCGCAGGGAAGCATCAGTCAAATTCTCGACTTGCTGGCTTACGACGGATACAAGTTCGTTGGGTGAGTGACCTTGCGTCGGGCTGGCTTTCATGCCCACTTGGTACTATCGCGCAAACGCTCATATTATGACCTTTGTTATATGTTCCACAGCGTCATCGTTACTCTGATCGCCGGTTTGCTAGGTCTGGGGCGTTCATTATACATTGTTGTATTCATGTACTCTTTCCTTGCAACCGCATTCTTCCTCGTAAGTACCCCGCAAGTTCACTCACGACTTCGCGCTCATCATTGATTGGTCCGTCGGCGCGTTTCATTCCATGTAGCTGCGCTCTCTCCGTTCCATGGTCCTACCCGATGCCTCTGCAACGGTGACGCCCGTGAATCCGTCACAACGTTCTCGACGCGTCACATTCCTCTTCCTCGTCGCCGTCACACAGATAGTGTACATGGGTGTCCTCGTTCGAGTATGAAGATGAAGATGTACATGTCTCTTGTGCCGCTCTATGTCTTGACACGCTGTGCGAACAACGACGTCATGTGCTACACGCGTGTCCCCGCCAGTGTTGTCTGTTGAGACATCGAGCTTCTAACCATTCTACGCGCTTGGCTTACTTATTCGAGTGGCGATTGCGCGAGGCCGACCGCTCCTTGTGAAGAGGTCCAAGGCGTTACATATACTAGCTGCTTAGCGGACGACTCACAACTGCATGCAACAAAAATCATGTACAGTCCTTTGCATAATAGCGTAGTTCAAAGCTCGCGTACGGACGAACGCCACAGAGGCGGGCAATTCTGCTACGCCTCGGAACATCGCAACCTCTGTCATACCAATTGCAGATTTCTTTTTAGTTTTTGAGCTCCGCTAAAATGTGTGACACATCCATCACGCCTGCACGCTGGTCAGCAAACTTCAAGGGTACACCAAGCGCTTACTTCACTCGCACCTAATACCTCCCCATGCCTCTCTTCGCTCTCCCTTTCCCCCACGTTCACCTTCGTGCATCCCTTGACTTTTTCTTCTCTTATTTCTGTGTGTCGAACCGTGGCAGACGCAGGCGGGATCATGGGCAGAAGAAGACTGCTTGAATCAACTGGACCCAGCAAGAGACATGGCCGCGCACTGATCGCCTCCTTGCATGGTTGACAACTCACGACAAAGAGCGTCGCTCGCTCTTCGGAGACTGGGAGAAGGAGGCGGCCGAGCAAAACCGTGCCCCAGTTGTCCCGAAGGCCAACATTCACCAGGCAATCTACACCGCCATTGCGCAGTATGTGTTCGAGAATGATGAGGAGGGTGAGGTGCGCAAAGACTGGCGTCGAACACATGAGTCGGATGTTACAGGATGGGCATCCTGTATCAAGAATAGGATAAACACGTAAGTTTCCTCGTTGAATGCACATGTATATTCTATTCATAGTCTCAGCCTGCATACGGAGTACCGACAGCACATCACAAACAGTCAGAAGACAGGCCTTGGTGTGCTGGACAAGCAACGTGCTCAGGGAAAGACTCTGCACTGTACGTAACCTCACTCGATGCACTTCATAGATTGTATGGAACTTACATCGATTAGACATCCTTCACACCGAGTTCCCACCTGAGTGGGCCGACACTTTAATCAAGATATGGGGTGATAAAGCCTCAGTGAACATCTCCGGCCAGACCTCTGAACCCGGACAAGACCTCGCATCACAAGCCCGACTCGCATTCAACATGTCCACGCCAACCCAAGACAACGAGATGACCTCAGGTGATGACGACCAGTTGATGGGCTGGCATGGCGGCCCGGACGGCAGTCAATGGTTACTGCAAGAACAATACTCATAGTACGTGCTCACAAATATTCCGTGACTGTTGAACTTAACTGCTCAGTAGCGATGTGGCCAATACCGGTCAACAGTGGCTGACGCAGCAGGTCTTCAAAGCTCCCCAAGGGAGCAACCACATACTGCCACCAATGCCTGACTCTCAAAGCGCATTCTCGATGTTCTCTCCCCCGTCCAATGCTCATTCAACAAGCTATGCCACAAGCGACGCGGTGAGTATACAATCGGTCCCACTTCCCCAGCATAACCATCCAGCCTTGGCTTCAGCTTCAGTGCACATCATGGCTTCTTTGTCGGCCCCGTCTCTCCTCGCGTCTGACTCTACTAACATTACAACTCACTCTTCGACTCTAGCATCCTCAGGTGGCGCAACCAGCACCCAGAAGCAAAGCCTGGTGAAGGCGACCCCTGCTGTGAAGAAGGGTTGCAAGAGCATAGGTGCTGACCTCGCTGTCGCACCTGCGAACGTCGAGGAGGCTGCGCAGATCACCCAGCATATGGGTGTTACGCTCCAGGAGAAGATTCATACCAATATGGCATACAAACTAGCTAGAGAAGAACGGAAGGCTGCTGTGGCACGCGCAAGGGAAGCTGAGGCACAGTTGAAACTCGTTGAACAACAGCGCATTCTTGTCCAGGCGCAGGAGGCTCTCCTCCATGAAAAACGACAGTCAGATCAGTGGACTGCAGTATGTTTATTTCTTTCGCTAATTACCATCAACTCATACATCTTTCTAGGCTAAATTTGATGTCAGTACGGACTTTGAGGCGAGCAACTGTAGCAAACATCACAATATGCTGGGCTTCATCGACGCTGCTCATGGTGACTATCGCAATGCACCCGGCGCAATCCTCGGAACATGCATGGCTTTACCAATGCTGACTACAATGGCTCTCAGAGCATGCCCGGCTTCAGTGCTGCTCATGGTGATCCCCGCGGCACACCCAACTTCATCAATGCCGCCCAAGGTGATCCTCACCACCTCTTTGATGCTGCCCGAGGCGATTCTCACCACCTCTTCGATGCCGCCCGTGGCGATCAACACGATGCGCCTGGCCATATCAACGCCGCGCATGGTGATGCTGCCAATGCGCCCGGCATCAATGCTGCCCGAGGCGATCCTCGCCGGTCATCTGGCCTCTTCGATGCACCCCGAGGCGATCAACGCGATGCACCCAGCCACATCAATGCTGCCCCCGGCGATCCTCGTAATGCGCCTGGCGTCAATGCTGTCCAAGGTGATCCTCACCGGCTGTCCGGCATCTTTGATGCCGCCCGAGGTGATCAACGTGACATGCCTAGCCACCTCAATGCTGCCCCTGGCGATCCTTGCAATGCCCCCAGCATCGATGCTGCTCAAGGTGATCCTCACTGGCTGTCCGGCATGTCCGATGCCACCCATGGTGATCAACACGATGTACCTGGCCATGTCGATGCCACCCACGGCAATCCTTGCAATGTGCCCGCCATTGATGCCACTCGAGGTGATCCTCACTGGCTGTCCAGCGTCTTCGATGCCACCCGTGGTGATTGACATGATGCACCTGGTTCTGTTGATGCTGCCCGTGGCAATGCACCTGGCATTGTCAGCGCTGTCCAAGGTGATCTTCACAATGTGCCCAGCCACATGAATGTGGCCCATGGTGACTATTGCAGTGATGTGCCAGTCTCCGCCAGTGATGCTCACGGTAATCCTCACCTCGTGTCTGGTCTTGTTGATGCTGCTCATGATGATCCTCGCTATACATCTGGTGAATATTGTCCTATGCAGGGCATTATTGACAATCATCATGGTACTGTAGATACCTATGGTGCGGACTATGGGGCTCCAGCTCACAACACTAGCAACAGTATGTACAATCCTTACTGAGCTGTTTGAGCCTGTGCAAGGGTGGTGATATGTCATGGTTGCATTTGTATATACCTTCATGATCATGTACTATTAGGGTTGTATTATGTATGTTCTAGCACCATTCCATGAGTGAATAAGAGTAGACTGGATAAGAATTGACTGGACACTGAGCAGTTGAACTCTAAATGTGGTATGGTACTGAGATACCATTACAACTACTCCATTGACCTGAAATCAGGTGTATCTACAAGCAAATGAGTAGTGATATTGCTAATGCCTTGGGTTTTCTGCTAAAATCTGCTCCATCAAATACTGATGCCTCTCCTTTCCCCCTGGTGTGCCCTCATCTTCACCAACCTCTGCATCTTCAGTTGGGTCAGCCCATGAATTACTACTACTAGGTATGTTCAGCTCCTTCATAACTTGTGCCCATCTATCCTTGTCAGCAAGATTATGGCCAGAAGCCAGTTCATGCTTGATGACTAGGTTGTGAAGGATTAGGCAACTCCTAATCCACATCACAGCAAATGCCCATTGTTCCTGTGTAACAAATACAAAATTATCAGAGACTTCAAAGTAGTACAAATAGAATACATACCTGATCAGTCAGATGTATATGCAACTCTTTGAGGGATTGCCAGCGCATCTTCAGCAAGCCAAAGGCATGCTCAACAGTGACACAAATCTTGGAGAGGAAATAATTGAATTGGCACTACTCAGGAGTGAGCTGACCACCACGAGGCTTCTTGAAGGGTGTGATGAGCCATGAAGTGAGGCTGTAGGCTGAATCAGCCCAGATGCATTCATAGTCCTGCAAGAGCTGAGCATGCTCCTTGAATGTCCTGGTGTCCTCAAATGCAGAGGAGTCATGGGTGCTTCCAGGTCGTCCAACAGCATAGTCAGCAATGAGGAGGTTGTGAATATAGACAATGAGCTATGACAAACTCAGTAGGAAAGACAATGAGTAAACATACCACTTACTGTGAGCTGCATTGCATACAGCTTATCTTTCCCATAAAAATCCTGACCATACCAGCCAGGTCGACAAAAAAAGGGGATGGGACTACCATCGGTTGCCAACCACCCATGTCTCCAAGTAGGAGTGTTTGCCTTGTGCTCTGCACATGCCTTTGCACCCTCCACAAGCTCCTCTTCATGAAACTTGAAGGCATGGTCATGGAGGGAGAGGAGTGCAACGATACAACACTTGGTGAAATTGTGCACAGAACCCACTGAGATATCACCCCATTCTGCAATCTCCTCCACTGCAGCACCTGGTCCATAGCGGCCTGCATGACAGAGGAAGACCATGAATTGATGTTCAACATCTGTCTGTGGATTTCTGGAATTGTTGGAGAAAACATCATGTGTCTGGGTTTTGTGTTAGTAACACTGAAAATATGATCATTGGAAACTCACCTTGATCTGGTTCAAGATATCTTGAAATGCACCTGGAGACATGCGCAACCAGTGGTGATACATGCACTGATTGAATTTTGCATAGTAGTTGAGCTTCACAACAATATCATGAGGGGGAGGGGGAGGTCTGGAAACTGAGTGCAAATAGTGACTCTGGGTGATGGCATGGACATGAGCCTCCCATTGTGCCTGAACATGTGCAAGGGCAGCCTGAAAGTATTCATTGATCATATCCATGACGCTTGCCTCATCACTTTCATGCTCAGAGTTAGAATCACTTGGTGTATGTTCTGGAGAACCTGAACGGTCTTCATTCTCATCAACAGCCATATGGGCTGCAGAAGGTGAAGAGCTGGAGCTGGAGCTAGAGCTAGAGCTAGAGCTAGAGCTTGAAAAAGAGGCTTTTGGCCAGAAAAAAATTGTAGAGTTATTATAGTCCACAATGATAATCATTTTATTACATACATTCATGCTCCTCTTGTGAGCCTATCTGTGCATCTGGCACACCAATTGGTACTCATTGTTCACCAGGCTCTGCTGTATATTCATGCAGTTCAATTATACTGTAGATAGAATATTCTTGCATACCTTCCTGCCCAAGTAAGTCTGTTTGTTCATCCACACTAGATAGTGATTCTTGTTCATTAGGTTCTCCTATGTATTCACTGAAGTCAATCATACAGTACATAAGAATACTATCACATACCTTCCTGTCCTAGTGGTAAGCCTGTCTCAGCATCAATCTCAACTGGAGGTCCATCCTCATCAGACTCTTCCTCTTGTCCATCGTAGAGATCCTCTGTCATTGACAATGACTTTCTGATCAAAAAACAGGTAGTCAAGTATAGTGAACATACCCTGTAGCAACCCCATATTGTACTCTTCCCACACAGTCCATAGTGCTTGATACTGGGCCCCATAAGCCTCATTGATGTTGGCAAGAAGTTGTTGGCGATAAGGCACACAAGAAGTACGGGGTCTGGACATTATACAAGAATGCTCAGTGAAGCTATAGCAGAGTTGAGCTCAAGCGTAGGCCTGCCATGCAGTCTGCATCAATGTCAGATAGCAACAGTGTGATTACATAATTATTTCTCATCAATATTGTAATTAACTTAGTCGCCACGCAGTCTGCGAGCGCCCAAACATGTTGCCTCACCTCCACCTGTTAAACAAGGAGTAGGAAAGGAGTGGCTTCAGTAGTAGAAGGCAACTACTTGAAAGTAAACAGAGGACAGACCTAACAAACTCAGAGGTATAGGAGAGGGAAGACTCCTGAGGCGCACCAGAGAGCGTTAGAAGTCGATGCATTCTGAGGGGCAGACAGCCCAGTATATATACATGAGCAGATACCAACATGTGACTACTTACAAAGCATGACATATCTGTACGACATGAAAAAAGCGAAGTCATATCATAGGAATCAGACCACATAGTATCATAGCTACTGTGAGAAAAGGATAAGGCAGGAGGTGGCGGGACGAGCAAAGGGGGTGGTGGGAGAGGGCTGGAGAGGGCACAAGGGTGGCGGGACATGAGATGCATCAAACATTACCAGATTAGGAATGGCTGAGGGCGCTCCGTGGGCGCCTCCACCAACACATGGTGGGCACCATCCATATAATTAGGTCTTGGTGCGCTACTGCAGATGTTCCTGCCACTGACTACCATGGCTCTCCCTGTTTGGGCTGAACCAGTATTGCATTCAGATGTAATACTCTGCACTCATGTTCCTACAGTATAGTAGAGCATATTTGCCCCAAGGAACCCGCTCCCAAATCCTAGTCATTGGAGCGCTATAGCATGTCTTCCTACCCATGCCTACAATAGGCCCCCTCATTTGGGCCAAAACAGTATTGCACTCAGGTGCGATACTCTGTACCCATATTCCTACACTAAAATGGAATGTATTTGCCCCAAGGAACCCACTCCTGAATCCTTGTCATTGGTGCACTACAGCATGTCTTCCTGCCCATGCCTACAGTAGACCCCCCGGTTTGGGCCAAAACAGTATTGCACCCAGGTGCAATACTCTGTACCCATATTCCTACATTACAATGGAACATATTTGTCCCAAACAACCCACTCCTAAATCCTACTCCTTGGTGCGCTACAGCATGCCTTCCTCCCCCTTGGGTACAATGTACCCCCCACCAGGCAACAACGCCAAGGGCTCTTGCTCCAAGACTTGGCACCCATATTCCTACACTACAATGGAACATATTTGCCCCAAAGAAGCTACCTCTAAATCCTCTTCCTTGCCTGTCTAGTATACCTGCTCCCCCCCATGGTCCGCATTTTTTCCCCACAGCTCCGGATCCTGACCTCGGATGGTCCTGGTCTTTTGGGCCAATGATCTACCAAATAAATGGAATGTTTCACTATAAACAACCTTGTTGATTGGTGCAGCGGTTGTTGCTCTGCACAACGGAAAAATGCGCCCATAAGTAGAAAGAATGGGGCATAGCTCGAGAACCGGTCCGCCAATTTTCCCAAAACTTGGTACCCTTCATCTACATCATATGGAGGACCTCTGTACCAATTTACAGCCCAGAACTCTGGTCCCAAACTTTACTGTTTTATTAAAATGGGCCTCTTGAAAGTCATATCAGGTGAGTACATTTGGCCTCTGGATCATGGTCTAGCGAACATCACCCGCTCACCGCATGAACACTCCCCACTCGCATACATCTGCACAGAAGAACTGAGCAAGAGCTGCTTCGTCTCATGTTGCAAGTCTGGGTCTCCATGCACGAAGGCCTACAGCCTTCTAGTATGCCTGCGCAGTATATCAAAACCCGGTGGTAAGAACACAGGTGTCAGATAACCAGCACTATGCACTATCCGTACCCTCATGAATTAATCCCGTACTTTTTCAGAAACCCGAGATGGAATTTTTCCAACATCCCCACGTACTCCTCCACACCTGGACACAAGCACGTCAGCCGATAGTGATGCTCGCCCTCCTTCTGGCCAAAGCCCGAGCCGGGCACGACGCAGATGCCCGTCTCCTCGAGTAGCTCAAGCGCGTACAGCGTGTCCGCCTCCTTCCCGAGCTTGTGCGCGGCATCGACCGCGCCTTGCGGAAGCTCGAGGCGCGGGTAGAGATAGAGCGCTCCGGGTGCGTTCACGCATGACACGCCAGGTAGCGCGTTCAGGCGCGCGGCCATGAGCTGCGTACGGTGCGCAAGTGCGGCGTGGATCGTGTCCGTCTCTTTCTTCCAGAGCGCGTGACTCGGCTCTCCTTCACGCGGCGGGCGTACGAGGCAGTCGACGCCGACCTGGCCCGACAATGGCGGGCACAGGCCGACGCTCACCATCTTGTAGAGCAGCGCGCGGATCTCCACAGGAACGTTGCAGCACTCGAAGTACCCCCCGCGTCGGCCGCACTCGCCGAAGACGCCCTTGGAGATCGAGTGGAAGGAGACAAGGGGAATTGGCGAATTGAGCCGCCGCACAATCTGCTTGAACGAGTGGAATGGGTGCTCGGTCGGTCGGTGCAGATTCGCCTGGTACACTTCGTCCGCGAGCAGCACGAGGGAGTGCTCTTCACAGAGCCAGACAAGCTCCTCCATCGTCTTCTGATCGAGCAGCGCGCCCGTCGGGTTGCCGGGGTTGATCACAACAAGTGCGCGCGGGGTGATGCCCTTGCCGTCTGTCTCGGCCTGCTTGAGTGCAGTGCGGATCTCGTCTAGCGACGTCTTCCAGCCGTCCGGCTCGGAGAGGTGGTACGGGAGGGGGACGCCGTTAAACTGCGCGAGAGTCGCTGTGTAGAGCGGATATTGCGGGATGGGAATGAGGATGCCGGTCTTGTGCGGCGTGATGAGCGTGTTGAGGAGTAGCGCGACGCCTGCGGACGCGCCGGCCGTGAGGAAGATATCCTCTGGGTCACTAGGGTAGCCGTCGCGCTCTGTCAACGGTCAGCGTCAGTGATCATACAGCAGCCCCTGGATACTCGACGCACCAGCGATGAATTGTGCAACGTGTTTCCGGATGAGTGGGATACCCTTGCTGTGCGAGTACGCGCCGACGCTGCCAATCTCAGCCTGGAGCTCTTGCGCGCGCGCGATTACATCCACTGGCCATTTGTCCTTGACGATGTCAACCAAAGGCGGATATTCCATTAGGGCGGCGACCTGTGATGAAACATCGCGCACTCTGAGTAAGGGTCGGGGAGCAAGGTGTTATCGGGAACACGAGGGCGGCAAGACAGAGGCTACTATGAACGGCCTCGAACGACCTGGCGGAGGTCGAGAATGCATCTGAAGGTACACGCACAACCCCGCATTGCAGTGATTGAAGAAGAGCGCGCAGGTACTTACCCCGCACGCGGGGCTCGCTTGAGGATGCACGTGTGGCAAATGCGTACGCAGAATGCAGTCCCGCCACCCTGCCATCGGCAATGTACACGCAGCTTGATTCGGATCGCCACAGAAATGAGCAACATACCTGCCTCGTGAAGGTGATGGGGGGCTGGTCGAGGCCCTTCTGTTGGGGGTTCCCGATGTTACTGTTGATGACCCGTTTGAAGGGGAGCTTGCCCTGGTGCTCCTGGGAGCGGAGTTTTTCGGTGAGCTCATCAGCCTTGATGGCGAGCTCGCCGCGAACTGCATACTGCACGTTGAGGATGGCGGGGTTGAGGTCGGCGGGGGTAAGGGGCCGCATTGTACGGGAATGCTTGTGGAGACGGCGGGAGAAAGCGATGGGAGGGGAGAGGGGACAGGAGCAGGCAGCGCGGGAGAATCTGAGCATCTGACGACGCGCCTTTTGAGGCGAAGGGGACCAGGAGGGGACACGAGCAGATGGCGAGGCGCGAGGCAGGACGAGTCAGGCGGTGGACGTATTTACATACACCTCCATCGCGGAACGCCGCCGACGCGAGACGCGGGCCCAAAGCCGCGCTCCTGCCGCCATCGTCCTGCGCGACATTGGCTGCGCTCATTGACCATTGGCGGGGGATATCGATATCGTTACTGTATGCGAGGATGGTCGTGAGTGGCAAGGACACAGGGAGCGTGACCGAAAGAACGCGTCGCAGAACATGCTCGAAGGCCATCTCCGTCAACTTCTTAATCCTCCATTCACTGGCAGAGCATCCTCTTTACGACACCGACGACCATGTTCGGCTGTTGTGTCGCGGGCCGTCTTCTCCAGACGAATCTTCACCAGATGGACGAAACCCATGCGATGTTCGAGCTGCCTAATGCGAGCACCATCAACCACATATGCGTCTTCCTCTTGGGTACAGGTGCGTCTCCTCTCTCATCTGCTTTCCGGGTTCATACTGACGCATCGGACACGCTCCCGGCCGTGCAGTGCCTTTCCCAGATGGCTACGGCGCGACCGTCCACTTCTATTGGCCCGGCAAGGGCTTCCAGCTCCTAGGCATGTACGTCCCTTTCTCTCCCCCATCCCACGCCCTTTCCAGCGTATCCTCCAGGCTCTCAAACCACAAGCCCTCTGCCATCTTCCGCCTCCGCGGCACCTTCTCCTCTCAATCTACAAAATCTACCCTCTTCACCCCCGGCGTCGCGCACAACCCCACCGCCCCCGCAGACGTCACCGCTATCCTCGGCATTGCTATTGAGCCTCTGTCCACCATCGAGACCGAGATGGCCTCCCTCCCCAATGCTGTTGCCCGCCCCGCGAACGCCCTCCCGGACGCGACCCTTCTCGCGGAGCGCATCGTCAAGCACCTCTTCAACTACGTCTCTGGCTTCTTGGGCGGCGGCCCCATCACGCCTGACAGTGTCGTCCCGATGTCCATGATCGCAAAATGGTACGAGACATTTGTGAGCAAGGTGCGGAATACAGGCATAGGCTTTCTGGATAACCAGCAGTAGCCCGAGAAATACCAAAAATATGTGCCTTATTTGACGGTCTTGATAGTTACGAAAATGAGGGCAGCATAGTATACAAGCAGCCACAGCGAAATGTGCGGCAGGTCGGGGCGCTCATCTCATAAGTACATCGTTCATTGTCCATGCGGCTAGATGTTGTCCAGACAGACGCATGGAACACGACCGACTCTATGGCGGCAATGTTCTTGTACAACTGTGGACCAGAGAAAAAGATGTCCAGATGTGCATGTAACGACGAAGTAGCGCTGCAGATAGCTTGCAGTCATTCTCCGTTGAGGTTCTTCCGCGGTCGTCGTGCACATGCAATTCAGATGCCATGATTTGAATGTCGATTAGCATGCGAGCGAGGTCAGTATCTGGCGTCTCGTTGAATTCCACGACAATATACTGTGTACACTACATGCGCTATGTCCTCGGATGCAACGCTACGACCAGCGCGCCGTTCAAGACGCCCTCACCCTTTCTCTGCACCCACCGCCCGAACCGCATCTCCTGCCCTACCCCCGCCACGAGTAGGACAGTCTTCGCCTGCGACGCTCTCGCCTGGTTCTCCGACCCTCCATCTACGGGACGCGCCCAGGCCGCGCCGTCGAGGAAATCCTGCGAGGGTATGCAGAAGTGGATAGAGTTGATGACGCCGGCTGCGGCGATCGCGCCGATGAAAGAGAAGGACCTGAGTTTCGCGTCGAGCTTCCAGAGGCGGATTGAGCCGTCCCAGGAACCTATACAGAGCGGAAGCAATTCATGAGCACCGAATCCGCAGACAGATGATGATGAAACGGATACTGCGAGATCAGGTATGCAGGCTGAAGTAGTGTGGTACTTACCTGAGGCGAAAAGGTCCGAATACCGCAGTGCGCCGATCGCGGTCACCCAACGCGGTTTGCGGACCGTGGGCATGTCCTCCGTGTCGACATGCGACTCATCCCAGCCATGTGCAAACCCCTGAGTGAATACGGGCTTCTTTTTTTGTGTTGTCCATAGGGCAATCGATCTGGCAGGATGTAAGCATTTGGCCATCAGTGAAACGAGGATGACAACTACGCACCCGCTGTCACCGCCGCTCACAAACGTATTCTCGTCGATCATCGCGACGCACTCGATGCCCCCTTCGATGAACTTCATCTGCTGTTTTAAACCTTCTTTCTTCCTCCTCTGCGCCCCCACGCCCCCGTCCACATCCGAACCTTCGTGGTCTACGTCCATTCCATCGAGGTCATCCATCCACTTGCTCCCGCCCCCACCGCGGAAGACGAGCTGCGTCTCCTCGGGGATCTTCCAAAACCGCACCGTCTTGTCGCGCCCGCCGGCGCTCACCGCAGTCTCACCCCGGAGCGCGTCAAGCGCGAGTACGGGCGCCTGGTGCCCGAAGAGTGTCTCGACGTAGCCCATCGAGCCCAGGTCGAACAGCTTCAGCGTCCGATCGAACGAGCCGGAATAAAGTTGCGTTGACGTCGTCGCGTTCGGCTGCACTTTCCGGAACGCGAGTGCCTATGCACGGGCCTTCAGGCAACGACGACAAAAGAGAAAGAAATTGGGCGTACTGAAATGTGATCGCGGTGTCCAGCGAACCCCTTCACCCATTCCTGCTTTTCAACATCCCATACACCGACGAGCCGGTCTTTGCCCCCGCTTGCTAGATACCGCCCATCTGGGCTGACAGCGAGCGCCCATACTTCGTCTGTGTGTCCCTGTACATCCTTTCCCTTGCCCTTGTCCGGGCGACACTTGTGAAACGTGTGGACTTTCCGCCTAGTGTGTAGGTCCCATTTGATGATAACGCCGTCCTTTCCGGCAGTAAATAACCAGCGCGCAGAGGGAGAGGCGACGGCTCCTGTGACGGAGAAGCGGTGACCGCGCGTTCGTATTGATGGCGCATCCTCGGTCTGGTACTACAAGGCAGTCAACAACAGCGGCAGAAGACGATAGAATAGACGCACACTGTCCGCTACAAACAGATGTACTTTGCCCGAGTGCTCGAGAACATCCTGCTTGAGACGCGCCGAGATGAGTTCGCGGTCAATCTCTGCCGCATCGAACTCTCCGTCCGCTAAAGGCACACCATGAGGTTCGGGGTAGGGAGTAGACAAAAAATACGCACCTAAAGCAAGACCCTGCTTCACACCGTCCAGATACAGCTTCGCAAGACGCAATCGTTTTTCTGCTGGTGTCTCGTCCTCGTCCTCCTCGCCGCTCTCGTACGCGTCAGGGTCGACGTTCGGCGCACGCAAGTCCATCTCGTCAATCCCACCAGCGTCAACGTCATCTCCCGTCTCGTCGGATAGCTCCTCATCCCGCCGCTTCTTCGGTGTCGGTGCGGTACTTGGTTTCTGTTGACTCCGAGGTGTACGTTGGCCATTCACACTCCGTGCCGGTTTTCGGGAGGCCGATGCGGTGGTACCTATCGGCCTCTTGCGCTTGCGTGCATTTGTGGTCGTAAAGAAAGAGTCTGGCATTGTCAGAAATACCGGAAGAGAGGCTCTAGACAGAGGTAGACCATGCGGATAAGGAGTTAGTTACTTCACGGTGGCTGAGGATGCGTGAATCGGCCACTTTTTCGATCGACGGCGCTTGGCCGAAAGCCACGTGACACGTGCCACCTGCAAGCAGTTCGCCGGGCGATCTTGCGTTTGAACTCCAACCTGAGCAAATGTTTTACAATTCCATTCGACGTCCCTGTCATATACTACATGCACTGGTTTGCATCTAAAAGCCATCCGATTATCTCAGTCACGCGTGAAACGTCTAACATGTTTGTTTCATAGGTGGGATGTCGGTGGCGAGCTGCAGGCCAGAGAGATAGCTGAGTGACGCGAGCAGTCGCCAACGGTTGCTCGGTCCAAAGGTAGTTGAAGCAAAAATGAATTCCACTCGACTACCGCCAGCATCATCCAGCCGCGCATCCAAAGCGCCGTGATGTGCGATACACTGCGCCATCTCTCATGAGCAGCACCTATCGTATATGCGAGGCTCCCCGCAGGGCTGTGAAATCAAACCGTTCCATGGTCACGCGTAAGAAGGCTTTCGCGCAGTGACAGGCAAGTTAGTCGGTGACCTTCTTCTCCCGACGTCATCCATCTTACTATCCAACTAATCGAGGTAAATCCAATGTCCGGGCAGAGCAAGCTTGCGCTCTTCGACGGTGCATCACGCGGACGCACAACAAAAATGCAACTCGGAACGGTAGAGATGGCATCCTCTACACATGCAAGAGGTAGTACTGACTTGGAAGCGAACAGGGATGCACATCGGACACTATACGTATGACTTAGATAGCGGGCAGTCGAACCTGCTGAGACGCTGTAGGGATAATCGTCACGAAAGTCCGACCTTCCACTTCATGTCGAATACGCCCTCTTGGCTCGTCTTGCGCGTCGAGGATCTTCCGAAGCCGTAAAATGATATCAAAGTGTCGTTGTCAGCTTTTACATTACTCCGTACTGCTCAGATCAAGCCACAGATTCGGCGGACGTAGCTACTACCAAATGGGTAATCAGTCCCGCGTGCATGCACCGATGGTGCTAGACGCACTGTTATCATTTCGAACGATACCTTATGATGCACAGGTAATCCGTCAATATGTCTTTGGACAGGTTTTATGAACGTTGACGGCCGATCATGTGCAGAATTGGTTTGCCTTGTGTATCAGGCCGTTTCCGACAAAGACATAAAATGCAGGCCTGCGTTATCTTATTCTATTGATTACCATGCATCTACACTGATCTCAGAGTTATGTTTTCTATCCCAATGTTTGCGATCAACACTGCGGGGGATGACACGAGCGACCATGCTCTGCTGTGAACGCAGCAGCGTAGTGATTGGGTGTTGGCTTGTACGTTTGGTGCCTTCTGATACTTCATGTTGAGCTACGTCATATCGCCATTGATGTGGACGTTAGGCTCCATTCAGCTCGCATATGTACTGACTATTTACACGTCGGTACCGTCAGCACGGTGACTGAGATTCCTTGCCGCTTAGGGTGCTATCTTTCGGCGCCCGGTTGATGTCTAGCAACCTCTACTACATACTAACGCGCGTCAGGTCTTCCGACAGATATGATGAACGCTGCCAGGCCTACTATAAGGGCCAAGTTCACGCATTCGAATCAGACCATCTCCGTCAGGAGGCCGTCCCCGTGAGGTCCCCGTGAGGGAGTTCCGCCTTGACTTGCGCCTATTCATCCACCATGGGGGCCTGTCATTCCTGGTTCTCATGCGCTTAAGTTGGCGTGAGGTGCATCGGAAGACGCAAGACGGCCCGAGGCGGTTAGCATCGTGCATAAATACTGGCTGTTCGGTGCTAAGTCATGTACTTAAATCCCTACACGTCTCTACTCTATAACACGTTGTCGTGCTTATCCTGTCAGCATACAAAGTCATGAAGCTTGTGCTGGCAATGGTCTTCTTCGCCCGCGCTCTGATCGAGGCTGCGACTGCCGTGCCCATGATGGCAGTTGGTCAACTCGATAAACGGGTTGTGGCTTTGTCTGGTGCGTGTGGCCCACCGTCCGTTCCAATTCTGCGCGTTGAGCTACGCGCTGCAACGAGTAGACTATGATTCTGTCAGGTCTTATACAGCCTGTTTTCGCTCCTGTGTTCGTTGATCTACCACTCATATAATCCTACATAACATCACATAGGCCCAACTGATTCCTCACCATTTAGAACGAATCGTCAACGACGTCGAAGTGAACTCCGCCCTCAAAGTGCGCTGTCCAGCCGACGTGGACTCGGAATCGACTCTCGATAAGCGGTGTATTCTTTCATATGAAATCGCTGAAGATGATGGTCGGTCATTGACCTACATAAATATTTCCATCGCTGACCGACTGGTTGTACGTAGACCTCAGCCTTGAGGAGCTCGGTGCGTTAATGGTATTCACTGGTAAATGAGTCATAGACATGACATACTCACCACTAGGAATCTCAGATTAACCTCATGATATCCGTACGAGGCGATATATTACTTCCCGCTGTTGACTGTATTACCAAAAGGCTGACAGCAATTGAGCTTCAGAACCTGAGCTATAGGGGTCAGTAGCATCAGCAGGTGACTTACATTCGGTCTTGCCGCGTAGGGTGTTACTACAATCTTTCAGCGTTCCCTTGATATCTGGTAACCTGTAGGATCATCATATCTTTCGACAGATGTGATGCGACGCTACCGCACCTTTCGTGAAGGATGACTTCCTGCCTTCGAATCAGGCTGTTACTGTCAGAGGAGACAACTCCCATGATGAGTGTCCACCTCAATGACGTGAAGTGCATCAGAAAATGCATCGCGGGCGATTAGAGAACTGTGTATAAATACTGGCCCTTGTGATGCTTACCCGAACCTCCGTGCCGCAGCATCGGCGTCACCTGCTAGCAGCAAATACCGGCCATGAAGTTTGCCTCCGCATTCGTCGTCTTGGTTTCTGCTCTTCTCGAGGTCGCTACAGCCACGCCCATGGCATTTGTGCCAGCAGAGCCTGAGAAGCCACTCGCGGCTGTCGACGGTGCGTATAAGCGGTCCATTTTGACTCACCCTATTGTGCTATACATGTCGTATCCACACCGTGTCGTCTAGTCACGGTGCCATTGGTAGCTGCTTCATGTAGAAGATACGAGTCTCAGCCGTTCCTTGACTGACTGGGTCAATACCTGACCTAACAACTACTCAACAGCTCATACCGGCATCAGCATGGATTCTGCCCTCGAAAGACGTTGTGATGCAAGCACGGACCCTGCCGTACTTGATAGACGATGTGACATCACGGCCGTATATCTCATTGCCATTGATGAAGGTCAGGTCTTAGTCCGTGTTGTCGCCTTCGTTACATACAGACTGACCCATTGTCTCTACAGCGGTCGAGAAACGCGGTGAGTTGGTAGCATTTGCTTCATCATAATCCATGCATACTCACTTGGAAGTGTTAGACTAATACGGCATCGTCTATGCGAAGCATGTTGTATTCCTGTGGCAGGCGAAAATCCTCAGTGGTGTTGGGATCTATCATGGATGGAATGTAGTCGACGGCTCACCGAGCTTTGGACATGAATGTGAAATGTCTATACACCCTATGCTCGTTCGTCGGAATTAGAACGCAACGCCACGACTCTGCTTCAGGGTGGCTGTCGTTTGGACAGGTGAACGGTACGAACTGCTGAAGAAGATCATACGTGAACCCCTTCGGCAAGCTCTAAATGTAAGACCTTGACAGCGTCTCCAAATCCCAGTATACATACAGTCGAAAAACCAGCCTGTTTCGGAGCCTACGGTGAACGGAGAGTGAGTACACTACAGCCAGTCGATCTATGCCACACAGCAAGTGTCGGCTAACCCGTGATAGAGACGGGTAGCACTTTGACGAGAGTACATGGCAGGCTGTTCATTTAGTACTATTGGTGTCCATCGATATCACGTACCACCTACCTTACATACAACCTCCCCGCGTTGGTATCAGTCGGATGAGTTCATCTCCAGTCCGTCGGTGAATCCAAAGACATGCATTACAATGGTACAAACAACACAGCAAATACAATGATCTCACATCGGCACAATGGGCGCACTCCCTTTCTCCAGCGCCGTCCGCAAGCTACACGTCAGATCATTCCGTCAGCCCGCGTATGACCGAACCATCGAACGCACGCACCTATAGTCATCTCCGTTCTGGGTGATATAGCGCACCCACGGTAGCGCCTGGTATCCACTCTTCTCGACGATCTTGAGGTAGCGAACCTGGATGCCGGATACGGTGAAGTATGGAATCTCGAACTTGACCGTGATCGGCGCACGCTTGTCCATAGAATCGTGCTCTGCATGCACTACGCTTAGCGACTAGATCACTATGAGAAGGAATGGTCAAGAAAGGCCGTACCGCCTCGGACGCTAGGTAGGCCGAAATGCGCCCGCATAAGAAACTCGCGTCCTCCACCGAGCTGCTTGATCTTCCAGACGAACGCGCTCTTGTCGGGAGCGTACTGAACTGCGCCAGTGCTCGCCTGTGAAACCGTGTCAGCAGTCACCAAGTTCGAGGTCAAGATGGCATGATACATGAAGATGACCTAGAAGAACTGCAACGCCTTGCGGCTATGCACGCTTTCTGACCAAGTCCAGACGTAAGTACACTCACTCGGAACTTCGGCGTATCTGCGTCGTCCGGCACGGGTACGTATATCTCGACGTTGTTCGCTGTACTTCTCCGCTTGAATTGTGCTTTGACCTTGACCATATATTCGACGCGGGAGCCTTTGTGATGCTCGACCTAAGCGTGCATCGGTCCCTCAGAACGGTAGTCGTATCCGGAAAGGCGTACGTACAGCAGCTTCAACCCAGACGAGGGGCTTCACGGGTGTGCTAAGCCGGTAACTCATCAGCTCGAACTCGCCGTCTGGGGGAATGAAGGATATCTACAAGACACCCAATTAGCACGCCGTGTTCTAGACGGGCATACACAGCACCAGCGCTGCACACACATCCCGCGGAGGGTGTTTCTACTCACTGTGCGATCGTTCTCGAACCTCGAGAGCCGCACGCATTGATGAAACTTGACGTCTTCCATCTCAATCGCCTTCCCTCGCGCCGCTGGTACGTATATCGCAGGACTGAGCGCCGCGAAATGACGTCGAGAGGGGGCACTCACTTCTCCCGGTCGTCTCGAACATAACCTTGTCGTTGAGGCCCAGCCTCAGCTCAGGCATACCGGACAGATAGCATTTCATCTTGATCGCACCCAGAATCTCTGAGCGCACGACGTTTCCTGTTGAGTTGACCTGCATTGCAACGGCGAACTGATCAACCATTGAACCCTGCGGACGCTGAATACGCACGAGTAGGTTGACGCTCTCGATGACATCCAAGAAGACCTCGTTCTTTCGGTACCGGATACCCTCCGAACGCCATGATACAGCGTTTGTCACTGCGATCGGCGGGCGCACCTGAACTTCTAATTTGTAAGATTCTTGCGTGATGTATCTGACCGGGCGCGTGAGTAAGGGAACAGAGCCGAGGTATCTGAAACGCATGAGAAGGAGACGCACTCTTGTAGAATTTTGCTCTCCGTAGTCTGTGGGTAGCCAAAATCCATCATCTCGTCGAGGAGCTCGTAGATGATGACGAAGTTGTCGCGAATACTCTCCTCTTCGAGCTCCTTGAAGTACTCGATGAGGACGGATACGAGGCGGTGAAGGAAAAGGATGATTTCCGCAGCATTGCTATTTCGCTTGCTCAGAGCGAGGACTGGTTGGCGAAAACCACGATTGTCAGTGCAGGATTGGCAGGACGGAGAAGACGGGGTGTAACGCACGGTAGAGGTTGCTGTGCCTGATGTGCAGGTAGTTCACTCCCTCCCTCGTAAAGCAAGGCGTAACCTGGGCACCGTCCTCTTCGAGCTCGAGCACAATCGGTAAGAAACGCTCAATATACGAAGATGGGACGTCGTCGCGGTAAGAACGCTGGATGAGCGGCTTGCCCTTGAGGTCGAGGATGGCGATCAAGGAGGCCATGGCAGGGCAATCTTCGTTGTACAATGGAAGGAGGCACTCACGACGTACGTCCTCTCCGCGTATATGGTTGCCCGCTAGTCTACGCTTCAGCCACCGGCGCGCTTCGCACCACACGCGTCCGCGACCTCGGGCTTCGAGCAGCTCCCATTCGCGCGGCAATGCTCACTGTATCGTCTCGAGAACAGTGTCGTTTGACTCGACTCGTCAAGGCTCAGCACTTTTTAGGAAATTGATTTCAGCATGTTCAGTTCCAAAATTTTCAGTTTTCGGACCTCCGCGTAGCGAAGGAGCTCAGGACACGTCGGGGAGATGCACGAATGGGCGAGATGCACTCAAGAGTCCCCTACAGGTGTAAAAGACCTCTCAGGTATGTTGTGCGTACTTCACTTCAGCCCAGTCTCACCTGGCGGCGGTGGGCAACTTCGCTCTGAGCACACGCACTAGTGTACCGACCCGAAACTGCTGCCGTCTTCATCTCTTCAACCTCTAGCACTTACATAATACATGAAGAGTCCCGCAACTTATCGTGCTATCCGCGGTTTATAGCCTCACCCGCTGGCATCCCACCGAAGGATAGTAATGACAAAGTGAGTGGTGTTTTAGCAATGATTGCCGTGCTGGAGCATAATTCCGTACGTCCGCCCGACTCCGGCTTTACAATATCATTTCAACATTATCAGGAGTTCTTGCTTATGGCACAGCCACTGTCGGGCAAGTCGCATGTGACTATTTGTCCGGTCCAAAGAATCAAAGTAGTTGCGTGCATGCGACAAACATTGGCGTAGTTCAAAGCTCGCGTACAAACACCAGATAGGGAGAGTACGAGAGTAAGCGAGGTAAGTGAGGCAGAACATCGGCAGAGATGATCGACACAACCACGAAATACGATAGATCGGACGTGACGGTGTTACTTCGGAGGAGTATAATATCTACGGCTGAAGTTGGTGCAGGTCGTCCTCATTGACCTCCTCCGAGTCCGTCCACATAGTATACTGCAACTGTACACTTGTGTAGCATTCGACATACAACTATTCTATCTAGGCATCATCGCACTATCCTAACTGCGCATCCTCACCGCCTGCTCACTTGACCCCGCAAGTCTTTCACCCACGGACAGGAGTATCTTTGCTCATGTCCGCTTTTTCCCATCCACACGCCCTGCTGCCCAGTGCTAGTCGCTGTGCCCATACCTGTGGTGCACTCATTGGCTGCATTTGCATGTGGGGCACTGGCCCCGTGTGCTTGCAATCAGCATGTTATGCATACCCCATCCCTCTGGCTGCTGACTGTCACCGTCTCCTGCCCCTCACCACTCACGCATGCTTGGCGAATCCATCAGCCTTGCTAGCATGCCTGACATTCACTCGTGGTCAGAGTGTTGTGCATACCATGGCACCGCTACTGCTGCCATCTCCCACCATTTTCTCATGGGCGCGGTCTGTTCATCGGCCGTGCCTGTGTGCTGGGCAATTGCCCTGCACGCTTGCGGTTGCCGTGTGTCAGCGCCCGCTTGTCCTGCTTGACCGCCTGCATTGCTTGACTGCTTGCGTGCACTGTACGTGCCTGCGTTCATGCTTGTTGACTGTGTGCGTGCTGGCATTGGTCCTGTGTGCTCGTGGTCAGCATGTTGTATGCAGTGCCGTGCCCTGTCTGTGCGTACACCGTCAGCATGTGTCGTGCTGCCTAATGACAACTTGACTTACCTTTGCTCACACACTCACCACCTGTTTTTTGGCGGTGCCCATGATAAGAGAGAAGAGGATGGTGGTGTTGAACTGCTAGGTTAGGGGGGAGCGACGAAAACTCGAGCGGAGCGAGAGTTTGAGGAGCGAACCGACAGGCGACAGGTTCTGGAGAATCCAGGACCACCCTGTTTCGCTCTTTTATAGAGCTCATCAGGCCTGCTCAACGGTTAAGTCGAAAATTATCCTGCTCACTCAGCGTCCAGTGCCAGGGGGGCACGCTGAGCAGTCAGTATTACGAATTGTATTACTAAGTCCGCTCAAAAAGGACTTAGTCATGACGCTGACGCG